>BLSH010386158.1:977314-990885 GCA_018402905.1 Glandirana rugosa | reverse complement strand
GTTCAAGACCCAAGCCCATAAACTAGTACGTACAACTTATCGACGTCCCGTCGGTTAGTTGTTCGCACTAAAAGGGAACTTCGGTAGTGTCGGTACGGATGATTACCGTACCGACACTAACCGGTCACGTAGTACACTGTGTCGGAGATATACTCCGACCTCAGTGTCACGACGTACAGTGTACGAGAGACCCATCACATCCCTCTCCTACGACGGACACGACATTCCCTGTCTAACGTCTATCTATCTATCCATCTCTAATGATGATGATGACGAAATTCCTGTCTAACGTCTATCTATCTATCCATCTCTAATGATGATCTCAACTCGCTTGTGGACGGTTCGTTGTCCGTGCGATCGTTCGGGTTCCGTCCGGACCCGGACTTTGTCCCGAAGTTCGGACGGACCAGCAGAACCCGAACGTCCAGGTGTTCGCTCAACTCTAGTAGTAATCTCTACCTATCTATCTATCTGCAATCTGTCCTTAAAGCAGTAGTAGTAGTAATCTCTACCTATCTATCTATCTGCAATCTGTCCCTTACAGCACAGGCAGCATCCTCTCCCTACACTACCCAGAGAGCATGTGACATGCAGCACTGTGACTCCAGCCTCATATAGAGGCTGTGTCACATGATGCACTGGCCAATCACAGCCATGCCATTAGTAGGCATGGCTGTGATGGCTTCAAGGGAAAATCACGCTTGTTGATTGGCTGCCCTGCAGCTATTCAACATGCATGATCAAATACCCGAACCCAGAACTTGAACCCAAACTTTTTTTTAAATGTCCGGGTTCGGGTCCGGGTCACGGACACCCCAAAGTTCGGTACGAACCTGAACTTTACAGTTCGGGTTCGCTCAACTCAACTAGCAAGTCTAGCAATAGCTTAGCAAGTCATTTTCAAACTTGCAGCACAATTGCTTGCTATCTAGGTAGGGATCTGTCATTTAGCAACTGTACCACTATTGCATAAAAATGACAGATCCTCACCAGCTTCTGATTGTAAACAAATGGGACAGGGATTCTGGATGACAACTTCGATCAAATATGGCCATGGCTATATTGGTTTAAAGCCAGCGCCCAGCATCCCTGGCTGTTTACATACAGAATCTGGCCAGGGATCGTGATTGACTTGGATCTACATTGCTGGGCGATGCAGTTGAGTTTAAATTTACATATGAATGATTTCACATCTTTTGGGTAAATCAGATGCGGAGATGAGGCCCTTGTCCCCAACATGGAGATAAGGTGCCTTTCAAGTGGGCGGCTTTGCTGTCCAACTTTGCAAGACACCCTCCTATGTTGAGGCCATATGGCTTGGTTTGGTTCGGGAAGGGAGGGAGCATGCTTGCTGCCCCCCACCCTTTTCCTGACCAGCCAGACTACATTCCTGGATAAGGGTTTGGTCTAAATCTTTAGGGGGACCCCACGCTGGTTCTGTTGCCTGCTTTTTTCTTAAGGGGACAGTGCATACTGTTTACAAAAAAGTGCAATGTACCTTTCAGAAAAAAACTGCATGTGGTCCCACTAAATTTTTTAGGAAAGGAGGGAAGACAGTGAGTATTTAACCCCCTCTCCTGAACCTTACAATGCCACATGTCCTCAACATTACAAGGGTACCTTGCAGGGGGGGGGGGGGGGTGCAGCAAAGCCTCTCCCCTGCAAATAGACATATGGAGGCTAACATTGATGAGCTTTTTGAATTTTGAAAAGTTGGCTTTGGGCTCTTCAGTAGAAATGTTTGCATCCTTCAAGATAGAAAATGAAGGGTGAGGGGAGAAATCTCATTTCTTAAAGTGATACTAAAGGTTTTTTTTTTTTTTGCTTAAAAATAACAAACATGTTATACTTGCTGGCAGCCCAGATCCTCCTCTTCTGGGGTCCCTCACCGGCACCCCTAGTCCCTCCCTCCTGCTGAGTGCCCTCACAGCAAGCAGCTTGCCATGGGGGCACCCAAGCTGAGCCGCTGCTCTGTGTGTCTATTCAGACATGGAGCGGTGACCCGGCCCCACCCACGCCCACTCTTTCTTCTGAATGGCTCATTCACTTTTGATTTACAGCAGCGAGGGCCAATGCTGCTGTTTCAGCCAATAAGGTGGGAGAGTCCCAGACTACCAAGCCTCTTGTGCAACATTGCTGGATCAAGATGGGCAAGATGGGCTCAGGTATGCATTAGGGGGACTGAGGAGGGCTGCTGTACACAGAAGGTTTTTTATCTAAATGCATAGAATGCATTAAAGAAAAAAAAACATCTGCCTTTATAACCACTTTAATATTCCATGGGAGGCATCCACAAAGGAGGTGGGAGGAGATATAGTAAAGGCTAGACAAGTGCTGGTAGTGGGGGACTCCATTATTAGGAGGACAGAGAGGGCGATCTGTCAAAAGGACCAGGGTTGCCGAACAGTATGTTGTTTACCGGGCGCTCGTTTTCGGCACAACGCAGAACACAGACAGATTTTTGGGCGGGGCTGGGGAGGACCCAGTGGTCATGGTACACGTTAGTACCAATGACAAAGTGAGAGGAAGGTGGGGAATCCTAAAAAATTATTTCAGTGATTTAGCGAATAGATTGAGGAAAAGGACCTCCAAGGTTGTTTTCTCTGAAATACTACCTGTACCTCGAGGCACACCAGAAAGGCAGCAGGAGCTTAGGGAACTTAACAAGTGGCTGAGGAATTGGTGTAGGAAAGAGAGGTCTGGGTTCCTGGATAACTGGGCTGACTTCTCAGTCAGCTACAGGTTCTTTAGTGAGGATGGGCTGCACCTTAATGGGGATGGTACAGCCCTACTGGGAAGAAAGATGGCCACAAAGCTGGACTGGCTTTTAAACTAGGTGTTAGAGGGAGGGTTCAGATGAAGCGATAGCCGGCAGTGAACAGATGACAGAGGGTGGTAGGGGAGTCAGCAATGATAATACATCCATATCATCTGTTGCCAGGGTAAACAAGTGATCAATTCAAAAACAAGGCCACGGGGAACCAAAAGAAAAAATATGCACTCATACAACACTAATAGGCGTATACACAAAAGCTAGGAGCCTAGCTAACAAAGTAAAGGTACTGAAGCTATTATTGCAAGAGGAGGACTTAGATTTTGTGGAAATAACTGAAACTTGGTTTGACTGCACAGGGACAGGGGACAGGGAAGGTAGAAGAGGGGGAGGGGTGTGTCTATATGTCAAAAATAATGTAAAGGTGGTAGAGAGGACTGATATTGTGAACGGGACTGTTAGGGGGGGGGGGTAGAATCAGTGTGGGTAGAACTTCTAAAAGAAGAAGTAAGTGGGAAATTAATAGTGGGGGTATGTTATAGGCCACCCAAAATGAGAAGGAGGAGGAGAAGCTGGAACTACTATCACATATAGAAATAGCTGGGAAACAGGGAAATGTAATCATAATGGGTGACTTCAATTATCCCGATATTGACTGGGTTGAGGGTACAGCTCACTCATTAAAGGCCAGTAATTTCACGAATGTCTTACAGGAAAAATTCATGCCACAATTGGTGGATGCCCCAACTAGAAAGGATAGCCTGTTAGATCTTCTAATTATGAATGAACCAAGCCTGATCTCAGATGTGGTGATACGTGACAGCTTAGGATCTAGTGATCATAGGATGATCACGTTTAACGTACACCACAGGAAAAAGAGGCACAAGGGTAGCATAAAAACACAAAATTTTAAATGGGCACTGACCATTGAACACAGAAGAGAAATGGGAATGCTTTAAGAGCATATTAAACAGAGGTATAACATATTGCATTCCAATGGGCAATAAATATAGAAAAGCTAAGAATAAACCAGGGTGGCTAAACTGTAATGTAAAAAGCTTTATTAACCACTTGCCGACCGCCAATCGGCAATTGACGGCGGCAAAGTGGCTCTGTAACGCGGATCACCGTCATATGACGGCGGCCGCGTGATCGCACCTAGTGAGCGCGCGCGCGCCGCTGGAGGCGCGCCCGCGCGCTCACTGTGTTCGGGGAGGGCCAGGGAGCGGGTGCGGCGGCTTCGATTGCCGCCGGCTACCCGCGATGGCCCCCCCGGAGCGAAGGAACGGAGGTCCGTGTATGTAAACACGGACCTCCATTCTGTGAAGGGGGAAGGGCTGTGATCACAGCCTTCCTGTATACGAAGGCTGTGACCACTTCCCTTCCCCAGCCAGGGCAGTCCCCCCACAGTTAGAACACGCCCAGGGAACATACTTAACCCTTAGAGCGCCCCCTGCAGGTTAACCCATTCACTGCCAATGGCATTTACACAGTAATCAGTGCATTTTTATAGCACTGATCGCTGTATAAATGCCAATGGTCCCAAAAAAGTGTCAAAATGGTCCGACATGTCCGCTGAAATATCGCAGTACCGCTAAAAATCGCAGATCGCCGCCATTAATAGTAAAAAATAAAAAAAAAATAAAAACCCCAAAAATGAATTCTCATCATCCGTAAACGCGACCACTTTTGCGCAAACCAATCAATAAACGCAGATTGCGATTTTTTTTATCGCAAATATGAGGAAGAATATAAATCGGCCAAAAACGGTGAAAAAAAATGTTTTTTTATATTTTTTTTTTTTGGATTTGTATTTTAGCAAAAAGTAAGAAATTTGTTTTTTTTTGCAAAATTGTCGCTCTTTTGTTTATAGCGGCGATCAGAAATGACGCAGAGGGGATCAAATACCACCAAAAGAAAGCTCTATTTGTGGGAAAAAAAGGACGCAAATTTTGTTTGGGTACAACGCTGCACGACCGCGCAATTGTCAGTTAAAGCGACGAAGTGCCGAATCGCAAAAAGGGCTCCGGTCCTAAAGCTGGAAATCCTTCCGGTCCTTAAGTGGTTAAGGAGAAAACTATGGCCTATAAAAAATTTAAAGGGAATGGGTAACCATTAGCATTTCAACACTACAAGGAATGCAATAAGAAGTGTAAAACCGCAATCAGGGCGGCTAAAAAGGACTACGAGAGACACATAGCGGAAGAAAGTAAAAAAAAACCAAATAACTTTTTTTAGATATATTAACAGTAAAAAAGGTAAAATCTGAGCACATTGCACACATAAAGGATGAGGATGGGAGGATGGTTACAGATGACACAAAGAAGGCAACTATACGAAATACCTTATTCTCCTGCGTTTTTACACAAGAAGAACAAGGGTTTACTGACCATGATTGTACTGTTAGTGATACAACACCAGACATACACCCAAGAGTCCTTAGAGAACTCAGTCAGGTTATTGCCAGGCCATTGTTCCTAGTCTTTATGGAAAGCATAATAACAGGATTGGTACCAGCTGATTGGAGAAAAGCCAATGTGGTACCAATATTCAAAAAAGGGCAGAGACATATTCCTGGGAATTACAGGCCAGTCAGCCTAACATCAATAGTGGGTAAATTGTTGGAGGGGATGATAAGGGATTATAGCCAAGGATTCACAGAGGAAAAGAATATCATTGGTAGTAATCAGCATGGTTGTTCCTGCCAGACCAATCTCTTAACATTCTACGAGGAAGTGAGCTGCCATCTAGATAGGGGGAGGCCTGTAGATGTGGTGTATCTGGATTTTACAAAAGCATTTGATACAGTCCCCCATAAGCGCTTAATTTACAAGCTAAGATCTACAGACATGGACCACTGGGTTTCTGCTTGGGTAAGAAACTGGTTACAAGGTGTCCAAAGGGTATTGATAAATAACAGGTACTCAGACTGGTCTGAAGTGGTGAGTGGAGTACTTCAGGGTCTGGTCTTGGGACCAATTCTATTCAACTTATTTATAAATGATATAGAGTACGGGATAAATAGTTCAGTCTCCGTTTTTGCGGATGATACAAAGATAAGCAGAGCAATATACTCACACCGGGACATAGAAATTTTACAGAATGACCTAAATAAAATAATGGAGTGGGCAGACAAATGGCAAATGAGGTTTAATGTGGAGAAATGTAAAGTATTGCACATGGGGACAAAAAACATAAATTCTAAATATTCACTAGGGGGAAAACCTGTGGGAGAATCAAGGATGAAGAAGGATCTAGGGGTCCTAACAGAAGACAGATTAAGCAATAGCATGCAATGTCAAGCTGCAGCTACAAAAGCAGGCAGAATATTAGCATGCATAAGAAAGAGGTATACTCTAGGGATAAAACTATAATTCTGCTACTTTATAAAACCCTGGTTAGGCCACATCTGGAGTACTCTGTCCAATTCTGGTCACCGGTCCTCAGAAGGGATATGCTAGAGCTGGAGAGAGTTCAAAGAAGGGCAACAAAACGAATAAGGGGACAGGAGAACGACTGGAGATGCGACGCTTAAGGGGGGACATGATAGCGATTTACAAACACCTCAATGGGGATCCCAGCATAGGAAAAAAACTATTTAGTCCTAGGGAGTGTACGAGGACATGAGGTTACACAAAGAGACTGGAGGAGAGGTGTTTTAACCTTAAACTGTGCAGGGTTCTTCACTGTCAGGGGCAATAAGGATGTGGAACTCTCTTCCACAACTGGTGGTGGCTGCGGGGAGTCTGGATATCTTTAAAATACTCTTGGATGTATATCTTCAAGAACACAACATACAGGGTTATGGGAAAAAAATCGTAGACACTGACACACATACACCTACATAGGCTGAACTGGATGGACTATTGTCTTTTTTCAGCCTTACCTTCTATGTAACTATGTTACTATGTAAAGGTGCTCTGTGCACTTCAAAATACAGAGCTGTTGAAATCCAGGCACAGTGGCTAGATTAACAGCAGATCATGTACAGTCTTCTTCATCTGTTAAAATGGTTGTAAAGGCAGAACCTTCCGCATGCACCTCCCCCGCAGCCCCCTGTAAATACATACCTGAGCCTGATCTTGATCCAGCAAAGTGCATAAGAGCCAAGGCCCTTTTCGCTCCTTATTGGCTCAGATACAACAACAGGAGCCATTGGCTAATGCTGCTGACAATCAGAGCCGGTGAGGACGGAGCTGGGTCTGGAGCCAAGCCCAGCTCTCCATTTCTTATGGACACACAAAGCAGAGCTTGGGAGGAAGCACATAGAGGGCACTCAGAGAAAAAGAGGAGCCAGGAGTGCTGGTGGGGGACCTGAGGAGGGGAAGATCAGGGCTGCTCTGTGAAAAAACCTTTTACAGAGCAGGTAAGTATGTAAGCAGGTGCAGTCTGTTTTCTCCACAGCAGATGGTGCTCAAATGCAGTGGCAGTGCAAAGAGACAGGAAGTCAGGAACACGGTTCCTCTATGGTTTCCTGAGCCACTGGAGCAGCAACCCAATTAGATACTGACAGTCCATGTGACTCTGGAAGTCAACTTGGGTCAGGCAGAGTCTATTTAAGATCCTGGTTCCTGATGTAGCACCCTCTAAGTTGCCAGGTGGATGTAAATTGTTATTTTGGTAGAGTAGGTAAATTTAGGCAGGCCTAGCTGGTAGCTAGGTCTGTTTGTTTTGATCTGGGTTGGGAGTGACTCAGGGCAAATCTGGTGACTCACAGGCAGCATCACTGGGACTTCCCACTCCTTTCTAGAATGTGCTAGTGCCTTCTAGAAAGGAAGGAGGAGAAGAGAGGTGGAGCTGTCTGGGGTATTCTAAGTAGCCCTGACCAATCCCCAACTTGGATTGGCAGGGGGCAGGCCTCCTTAAATACCTAGGGTCAGCCCAGCTGGGGAGTAGTTGTTCAGGAAGGAAGCTGGAGATGGATTGCTAGGCTGTCGGTGGCCTTTGAGGCAGCTCCCCAGTCTGGAGGAGGGATGACCTTGGGCCTGGGCTCGGGTGTGGATGAGACCCTCTAAGAACACGTGGAGGTGTCCCGCACTGAAGGCACAGGAGCAAGGAGAGGACAGCAAGAGAGAGCACTGCTAGGTAAGTCTCCAGGGAGGAACAGCAGGTTTCAGCCCGGAGGGCTGGTGAGTGTTGCACATTCAGGAGTGGGGAGGCACGCCTGAGAGGACTGGGAGAGCACAGTCTGGGATGGGTGCAGAACCAGAAGAGAGGACTGGGGAGGCATGCCTGAGAGAACTGGAAGAGCGCAGTCTGGGACTGGGTGCAGAACCAGAAGAGTGGACTTTGGAGGAATGGGCAGTGGAAAAAGGCAGCTGCAGCCATGAGGGCTGGCAGGGCCTGAAGGGTTGGTACTGGGAGCAGTAGCCACATAGATGGCTAGCACTGGGACTTACAGTTTTGGTACACTAATGGGGCACGTGGTCCCTGCCTGCAAAAGGCGTTCACCTTAGGCCTGGGGGAGTCAGTGCCAGGCCTACGAATCAGTGCTAGCTGGTCTGAAAATCAAAGTTGAAATATGCAACTTAGCAGTTGCTATAATATGGTAGGCCTACATTATTATGAGTTCCTACTACATATGTTCCTAAAAATGTCACCCTGCGGACATTAGAGGTATATGCTTGCATTTTTATTAAAGTTGCTATGATGATTTTGTTATGTTTCTTTTGTCTTTGAAGTTTGTTGTCACATTGACTAGGAACCACAGATTGCTTACATTTTCAGAATCCCAGTGTATCACCAAGGCCACCAGAACTAGTGTCCCAACTGGAAGAATAGCCCTCTATTAGTGTTCTGATTCTCAACCCAAAATGTAGTATTTTCTTTTACTTTCACTTTTAACCACTTCAAGACCGAGCCTGTTTTTTGGGTTCGGTGGTTACGAGTTAAAATCAGGTTTTTTTGCTATAAAATTACTAAGAACCCCCAAACATTATATTTTTTTTTCTAACACCCTAGAGAATAAAATGGCAGCCATTGCAAAACTTTATGTCACACCGTATTTGCGCAGCGGTCTTAAAAGCGTGATTTTTAAAAAAAAAATTAAGTTTTTTTGAGTTAAAAAATAAGACAACAGTAAAGTTAGGGCAATTTTTTTCCATGTTGTGAAATATAATGTTACGCCGAGTAAAATGATACCCAACATGTCATGCTTCAAAATTGCGTCCGTTCGCAGAATGGCCACAAACTTTGCAACATAAAAATCTCCATTGGCGACGTTTAAAAAATTCTACAGGTTAGTATTTTTGAGTTACAGAGGAGCTCTAGTGCTAGAATTGTTGCTCTCACTCAAACGATCATGGCGATACCTCACATGTGTGGTTTGCATACTGTTTTCATATGTGGGCGGGACTTACGTATGCGTTCGCTTCTGCGCGCGAGCTCGCAAGGACGGTGCGCTTTAAATTTTTTTTCTTAATTATTTATTTTACTTTTTATTTTTTATTTTTACTCTGTAATTTTTTTAAAAACATTTTTTGATCACTTTTATTCCTATTACAAGAAATGTAAACATTCCTTGTAATAGAAAAAAGCATGCCAGGACCTCCCAAATATGAGATATGGGGTCAAAAAGACCTCAGATCTCATATTTACATTTAAATGCAACAAATGCAAAAAAAAAAAAAAAAATGTCCCCTTTAAGACCATTGGGGGGAAGTGACTTGTGACGTCACTTCCGTCCAGCCATGTTATGGAGCCGAGTAAGCGGCTTCAGCCACTCACTCGGCTCACGAACACTGGGGGGGGGCGGTCGCGATCATCTCCGCCGGCGGGTCCGGTAAGCGGCGGAGATGACCGGAAGGCGGCGGGAGGGGGGGAGCACCTCTCTTGCCGCTGATAAAAATGATCTCGCAGCGAATCCGCTGCTAAGACCACATTTATCAGACGCAGAATCGCCTGCAGAAAAAAAATATACCGGGGTTATGGTAGTTATCTGCTACCATAACAACGGTATTCCACTTCAAACTGCCGCCGTCAAACGACGGCGGGCGGTCCGGAAGTGGTTAATGATAAGCAGGACAAATAGAGAGGGTGACTCTCCCTAATAGAGCATGGACATCATTAAAACTGACAGGGGTTCTAATTACTCTCCACTCTTTTTTTGTTATTAGTTACACTTTAATTAGCTGTGTCCCTTGTGCTGCTGCCTCCCGCATTCCTTGAAATATACTCTCTCCGATGCCCCACTACCCCATTGATGTAATTTTTCAGTGCTGCAGGGGTTATTAGAGCTGAAAGTGCTGTAGTAGGCACTCATAAAGAGTGCCCAACTATACCTGTCCTTTCCGCCCACCCACTTTCTACAGCTTCTATGAATGAAGGAAGTGGACCATTCAATCATCCTCCATTCATAGATTGTGTTTTAATTATTTTTTTTTTAACCTAACCACTTGCTTACTGGCCACTTTTATCCCCCTTCCTGCCCAAGCCAATTTTCAGCTTTCAACACTATCACATTTTGAATGACAATTGTGCGGTCATGCCACACTGTACCCCAACGAAATTTGTATAATTTTTTCACACAAATATAGCTTTCTTTTGGTGGTATTTAATCACAACTGGGTTTTTTGTTTTTCGCTAAAGAAACAAAAAACTGAAAATTTTGAGAAAAAAAAAATTCATAGTTTGTTATATAATTTTGTAAGCAGGTCATTTTTCTCCTTCACTGATTTGCACTGATAAGGCTGCACTGATGGGTACTGATGAGGTTGCATTGATGAGGCGGCCACTGATAGGTGGCACTGATGAGGCAGTGATGAGGTGGCGCTGATGAGGCTGCCCAGATAGGTGGCACTAATGTGGACTGAGAGGTGGCATTGATAGGCAGCACTGATAGGCAGCACTGATTGGCACTGATAGGCGGCACTAATAGGCTGCACTAAGAGGTGACACTGATGATGAGACATTGATGGGCACTGATAGGTGGCACTGGTGGGCAATGATTGGCAGTATTAGTGGGCACTAATAGGTGGCAGTGGTGGGCACTGATAGGGGGCACTGGTTTGCATGGATTAACAGTAGGGATTAGCCCGCAGTTCGAGACGACTGTAATGTCGACTCGAACATCGGGCGTTCGCCGTTTGTCTAATTTAGAACATTATGGCGCGTTCACAGCGACTTCGCCACTGCGTAGCGCCCCATACTGCATTGTGCAAAGACGGTGCTCACAGCTCCTCCTCCATGTGAGGTTTTATTTATAGTGCAGGGTGGGGCTACCGGGTGACGTACGGATGACCCTGTCCCCTTTTGACATCATGTGACATCAGAGGGGTGGGTTATCAATTACGTCACTGGGTGGCCCCACCCTTCACTATAAATAAAACGCCAAACCAAAGAGAGCACAGTCGGCAGGAGCCTTCCCATGGCGGAGGAGCTGTTTATTTTTTGGGGTTTTTTTTCGCGTCTGTCGCTTGCCGTGATTGATGATGGATTACAACAGGGGACACTTATTTTTCTTTTTTCTTTTTTAATAAAGGACTTGTCCCTAATTCTCTCCTGTGTTTTTTTCCTTTTTTGACACTTTTGCTGAATTAGAAGGGGTGCGATGTACCCGATCCTAATTCATATGGGGGGGGGGCGGAATCTGGAGGCCCCCTTAATAAAGGGGGCTTCCGGATTCCGATAAGCCCCCCCGGCCGCACACCCCCACAACCACAGCTTAGGGTAGTGGGGAAGAGGCTCTTACATAAACATGGGGACAAGGTGCTTTGGGGTGTCTGGGTCTGGTTTGGATTTTAGAGGAAATCCCACTGCAAATTTTTTCAGTGATTTTTATGTATATTGGCTGGAGCCACGATTTTAAATGACAATTTTTCCTACACAAATGTCATTTTGCTCTGGCTATGTTCTAAACATCACAGAGGTGCGCCCTTTTACAGGCAGACTAAGGGACCCCCCCCCCCCCCGGCATGATATTTAAAGGAATATTTCATTTTTATTGTTTCACTTTAAGCATTATTAAAATCACTGCTCCTGAAAAAACGATTGATTTAAAACCTTTTTTTTGCATTGATACATGTCCCCTAGGGCAGGACGCGGGTCCCCATACACTTTTTAGGGCAATAACATTGCATATAAACCTATATTGTTTATATGCAATATAAATTGCATATAAACCTTTAAAATGAGCACTTTTGATTTTTCATGTTCGGGTCCCATAGACTTTAATGGTGTTCGAATATTTGCACAAATTTTTTGCCTGTTCACATGTACTGGTGCGAACCGAACCAGGGGGTGTTGGGCCAATCCCTAATTAGCAGCACTGATGAGTACTGTGACAGAAGCTTTCCTCCTTTCTCTTCACGCTGTCATTGGCTGACAGCTGATCACGTGGTAAAGGGCCGTGATGTCTGTTCTGTGATCAGCCAAGTCCACAGGGGGTGTACGAGCAGCATGTTCGTGGAAGGACGTCTACTGATGCCCTCCTGGCACTGAAAGCCCACGCTGTAGCCATCTTTCAGCTATAGGGTGGGCGGAAAGTGGTTAATGTGTTACTAAACCCAGGACCCTGCATTCACTGTGTAGCCATGTGCTCCCTTGGGAGTGGCTGGTAGTTGTGGTTCACCTTATAGCTGCCCTCAATCCCACCATATCTCACCCATCGGAAGTCACTGAATATGGCTGCTCTTGTTTTTGTTTGTTTTATTTAGTGGATTTAACTTGGATGGGGAAAATGGGTGACTGTGGAATGCCCAAAGAATTGGTTACGGGACCTCCTTTATATACGACCGTATATACACTTTACTTCTTCCAGCACATCACTTCTACAGACTATTGCTCCTTCACTTCTCTCTAGCACATCACTTGCAAACTATTGCTCCTTCACTTCTCTCCAGCACATCACTTAGTTCCTGACCTGAAGGGAAATTTATCAGGCTCACATAACTCCTTTCTCTTAACCACAGCTAGCACATGGTGAGGCCTGTAAATTGTCAGCAGGGCCTCCGCACTACCCATTACAGGCCAGGGTCTTGGATCCCTCAAAGTGTAGCTTAGTACGTTGTTGCTAGCCAGGCCTTTGATGGACTACAACTCCCAGCCCTTCCCTCTTCCAGTTCCCACTGTCCTGCTTTCCTCACGGTGACTGACACTCCTTCCCCTGACTGGCTCCCAAGACTTCACAGACTGTCCACTATTATACTCCCAGACTGTTCCAGCACCTTCTCTTCCAGCTCCCAGGGTCTGTCACTCACTGACTCCAGTGGACCACTTTAAAGTCCCTCAGTAGCAACTCTGCTGCTCTCCTGTTCCCTTGTGCAACTCCAGGAATCACCTCCACTCCTGGCTGCACCCTAAACTCCAGGCCTCAAGGTCACCCCCCCCCCCGGGTAGAGGCCAACGCAGCACCTCTGCTACATCTTCAGACTTCCACTTCCGATAAGCCCACCCCCCTGCTGGTATACTGCTGTATTTAAAAAGACCTGTCCCCTGCAAATCCAGACTATAGATTGGTCAGGGCTCCTTGTCATACATCAGGAAGTGACACCTTCTCATTCGTCCCCCTTTCCAGAATCTTCTCTGCTTAAGGGGGAGAAAACTCCAAGGGGTGTTCCTTCCTTCTGTCTCCAGCTCCTCCCTGAGCCACTCCCCAGCTCAGATAAAAACATTGAGGCCTGCACTTACAGTCAGGCCTGACTAAATTTTGCCTCTCCTAACAAAAACTCACTACAAAATGCACCTATCACTATGGGAGCGCTACAACTATATCTGATCTCCCACAGTACACAGAACATGGAAATGCAATAGTTTTAGTAAATATAAACTGCTAAATACCCTTTCTCATGTTTTAAATCAG
>BLSH010386158.1:965890-977304 GCA_018402905.1 Glandirana rugosa | reverse complement strand
TCACCCCCCCCAGACTGGGGGGGCTTCCTCCCGGGTAGAGGCCTCCGAAGCACCTCTGCTACATCTTCAGACTTCCACTTCCGATAAGCCCACCCCCCTGCTGGTATACTGCTGTATTTAAAAAGACCTGTCCCCTGCAAATCCAGACTATAGATTGGTCAGGGCTCCTTGTCATACATCAGGAAGTGACACCTTCTCATTCGTCCCCCTTTCCAGAATCTTCTCTGCTTAAGGGGGAGAAAACTCCAAGGGGTGTTCCTTCCTTCTGTCTCCAGCTCCTCCCTGAGCCACTCCCCAGCTCAGATAAAAACATTGAGGCCTGCACTTACAGTCAGGCCTGACTAAATTTTGCCTCTCCTAACAAAAACTCACTACAAAATGCACCTATCACTATGGGAGCGCTACAACTATATCTGATCTCCCACAGTACACAGAACATGGAAATGCAATAGTTTTAGTAAATATAAACTGCTAAATACCCTTTCTCATCAGCAGTATATAGAAGTTGTGTGACTTCTATTAGTGCTTGGTTAAAGCTTGTAGGAGGAGCTTTAATTCTCCCGTTGTCCTATGAGGCTGCAGGACCCCTGACCCTCTGTCTGGAAAGTGCTGATTGGACCTGTGCTGATCGCATTCACTCTCCCAAGAAAAAAAAACGCTCTAGCAATACACAGCAAATTGAGCATGTGCAGCTGGTCCCCAAGGCTCTGGTCTATCAGGAGATGGTTCAGGAACAGTGGAGGAAGGGGAGAATCACAGAAGACTGGATCAAACAACCTAGTTACCCAATGTGCAGGATTAAAGCCTTAGGTTCCACAGTGAGTATAACATGCAGTCTTCACTGCATACAAGTGAGAAAGGATCAAAGGTGTGAAAACACAGAATAATCACAGAGCACCAACCCCTTGAACTGAAACTGCCCCCATAGACAGATGCGCCGGTCAGAAATCGGTGCCCTAATGAGCTAGATGTAAGTTCACAGTGTGAAGTGTAAAACAATGTGAAACAATATAAAACTGTATGATATAATATGACAGATGAAGCTTATGTAAGCTAGATGCTGCGGGTAGCTCAGAGTGCTATACAACACACTACTAATTTAACTCTAGAAGTTCTGCTTCGTTCCAGGATGGGTGTGCTGTGTGGCTGTAGGAGACAAAAAGTGGGGAGGGGGAGAGAAGCGCAACAACAATAGTGTAGCATGTAAGGTGGAATTTTGATAGAAAATATTAAACAAAAACTCACACAGATAAAACAGAGCTCAGCAGGACAGTCAGGTGGCCTCTGGGACAGAGATGTTTTGAAACATGTATTGCAATATCAGTGAAGTAAATATCCCTGTTTTTCATTGCATAGTTTGCTGGGAAGGGTGTAGCAGTGTGCAGAGGGTCCATTCAGTATTTGTGGGATAGAGATCAGACACACAACCAGGATGCCTTGCCTTGGCCACTGGCAAGGGAGTGGAGATGGAAAGGAAGCAGGGAACTGCTGTCACTGGAAAGCCAAAGCCATGGATGGAACACAGGTCCCAGGGTATAAAGCCACCTTATGTAGTAGGAAAATGCTGGAGCTGGAACCACTTTACTGCATATACAGACTGATTTTACTGTTGTGGGTTTAGTAACACTTTAACCTAGGATTTAAAGAAACTTGTTGGGACAAAATATGAAATCTACCATTGCTGGGGGTAGGGGGTGCTTTAGGAAGGGGTAAAGGATAGAGCATGGAAGGGAACATATACACAGCTACAAAGGTGAGTCATACTAGGTATATTGCCAGTAATTAGTGTGGCACACCCCACGCAGGAGCTGCAGATGAAAGGGATCCCCCACTCCTGCACACTGCACAGCCAAGCACACCACATTTTTTTCAAGCACCCTGAGTCAGATACAGAATGTGGCTTTATTTTGGTTATTTATTAGAGGGTTAATAACTTGGATAGGGATAGGAGGTTATGGGATGCCCACTTGCCTTCAACAACTTCAGGGACAACTTTCTATATGCATCTATTTACAGTCTCATTTCCACTTTCCTCCTGCACACAAACTTGCTTGTTCCAGTTAGATCACTTTGAGATGATCTGACTGGCTCCCAGTCAGATTTAGCAATAGCCCGTTACAGGCAGGAACTGGCAGCCCCTTTTAGTGTAGTTCAGGTATAGTGAAACAGCATATAACTTCTCCTCTGTGGCTACTGATCCCAGCACCACCTCTTCGGGCACTGCCATCCCACCTGGCTGCAACTGCCCCTTTTATCAGCCCTCCTGGCTGTCTCTACACCAGTCCACCCGACTGACTGTTCGCCAGCCCACCCAGCTGACTCTCAGGAGATCTCTCAGGGAATGGCTTGAAGGCCTAAGCACCCCGCTGTCTTCCAGGGAGACTGGCTACATGTGGCAGTCTTCCCCCTTTGCAAGTCCCCACAGTATTGCACTACTCACTCTGTCCTTTCTTGCTCCCGTGCCTCCAGGAAGACCTGACCTGACTTAGCAGGATTCTTCCAGCAAACAAGCCCCAGCCTGAGGCAGCCCCCCCCCCCTCCAGACTAGGGGGTTTGCCTCAAGGGCCACCGACAGCCTCCTCAACGCTGTATCTCTATCTGCCACCAAACTGCCCCCTACTGGCATGATTTATCAATATTTAAAGGCTCCCTGCCAGGCCCACTCCTGGGAATTGGCCAGAGATCTCCAAATATGTTGAGCAGCCCCTTCTAGTCTACCCCCGCTATCTTCCAGAACATTTTTCAACACTCTGGAAACAGGGAGAGGCATCAGAGAGCTGCTGAGATAAATTATCTAGCCCTGAACTCTAATAAACCCTGACCCAATTAAGACTCACCAGCTTAACTGTGAGTCAGAGTATGCTTTGCCTACACTCACTCCTAGCACAGACTAGAGGGTGCTACATTAGTATGAGCCAGCTACAAAAAAAAGATGTGGCAGTTAACACTTTTCCACATTTTCCAAGAAACATGGGGAGGCTAACAGAGTTCCAATGTGGCAAAATACTCATTGCACAAATTGTATATCAGTCAATAAAACTTCAAAATGATTTAATATTTCAAGCTAAAAATCTCCAGAGCAATGACACATTTATACTAAACTTGGACAAATTGCACCTGGAAAAAAAGAGACAATGGTGACAAGTTTAACTCCATTAGGGACAGATTGACATGTAAAACAATATTTGCTAAAAGCCACAAAAGCACACATTCTACATTGTCTTTAAATGTCTAAGTTTGAAAAAAAAATGAAAGCAAAATGATTTTAACCTGATATTAGCAACAAAAATAATCTCTTTTCACAGATAAATGTCACATTATCAAGCAGTTCATACATAAGCTGTTGCTAAAAATATAAAAAGGCAATAATCACTAAATTAGCTTCTTTGTGACTCCCACAGCACAATGCTCCATTTACATGTCTAACAGTGTAAATTTGCTGTCCCCTCAAAATAACTCAACACACAGCCATTAATATCTAAACCGCTGGCAACAAAAGTGAGTACACCCCTAAGTGAAGATGTCTGAATTGGGCCCAAAGTGTCAATATGTTGTGTGGCCACCATTATTTTCCAGCACTGCCTTAACCCTCTTGGGCATATAGTTCACCAGAGCTTCAAAGGTTACCACTGGAGTCCTCTTCCACTCCTCCATGACGACATCACAGAGCTGGTGGATGTTAGAGACCTTGTGCTCCTCCACTTTCCGTTTGAGGATGCCCCACAGATGCTCAATAGGGTTTAGGTATTGAAACATGCTTGGCCAGTCCATCACCTTTACCCTCAGCTTCTTTAGTAAGGCAGTGGTTGTCTTGGAGGTGTGTTTGGGATTGTTACCATGTTGGAATACTGCCCTGTGGTCCAGTCTACAAAGGGAGGGGATCATGCTCTGCTTCAGTATGTCACAATACATGTTGGCATTCATGGTTCCCTCAATGAACTGTAGGTCCCCAGTGCTAGCAGCACTCATGCAGCCCCAGACCATGACACTCCCACCACCATGCTTGACTGTAGGAAAGACACACTTATCTTTGTACTTCTCACCTGGTTGCCGCCACACATGCTTGACACTATCTGAACAACATAAGTTTATCTTGGTCTCATCAGACCACAGGACATGGTTCCAGTAATCCATGTCCTTAGTCTTCTTGTCTTCAGCAAACTTTTTGCGGGCTTTCATCTTTAGAAGAAGCTTCCTTCTGGGACGCCAGCCATGCAGACCAATTTGATGCAGTGGGTGGCGTATGGTTTTAGCACTGGCAGGCTGACTCCCCACCCTTTCAACCGCTGAACCTGTCCTGTTAAACCGATGTATGGTCTTGGCCACCAAGCTGATCCTCAGTTTCAGGGTCTTGGTAATCTTCTTATAGCCTAGGCCATCTTTAAGTAGAGCAACAATTCTTTTTTTCAGATCCTCAGAGAGTTCTTTGCCATGAGGTGTCATGTTGAACATCCAGTGTCCAGTATGAGAGAGTGAGAGCGATAACACCAAATTTAACACATCTGCTCCCCATTCACACCTGAGACCTTGTAACACTAACAAGTCACATGACACGGGGTGGGGAAAATGGCTAATTAGGCCAAATTTGGACATTTTCACTTAGGGATGTACTCACTTTTGTAGCCAGCGGTTTATTGGCTGTGTGTTGAGTTATTTTGAGGGGACAGCAAATTTACACTGTTATACAAGCTGTACGCTCACTACTTTATATTGTAGCAAAGTGTAATTTCTTCAGTGTTGTCACATGAAAAGATATAATAAAATATTTACAAAAATGTGAGGGGTGTGCTCACTTTTGTGAGATACTGTATATACAGTATATATATATATATATTCACTTTTGGGTTAGTTTTTGTATGTATTATTATTATTATTCGTATTATTATACAGGATTTATATAGCACCAATAGTTTGCACAGCCCTTTACAATAAAGAAGGGACACAGTACAATTATAATACAGTTCAATACAGAAGGAATAGGAGGGCCCTGCTTGTGGAGCTTACAATCTAAAGGTAGGGGGAGGTGGTACAAAAGGTAATGACTGCAGGGGATGATCTGATAGAGAACTCAAGCACAGTTCTTAGGTGTAGGTGGGGTAGGTTTCCCTGAATAAGTGAGTTTTCAAGGATCACCTAAAGGTTGACAGGGTGGGGGCTGACCGGACATTCTGGGGCAGGGAGTTCCAGAGGATGGGAGAAGCTCTGGAGAAGTCCTGTAGGCGAGCATGGGAGGAGGTAACAAGGGAGCTAGAGAGCAGGATGTCCTGGGAGGAGCGGAGAGGACGATTTGGGCGATATCTGCAGATTAGAATGGTGATGTAGCTGGGGGCAATGTTGTGGATGGCCTTGTATGTTGTGGTTAGTATTTTGAGTTTTACACGGTGGGGTAGGGAAAGCCAGTGAAGCGATTGGCAGAGCCGGGCAGCAGTCACGGATCAGTTAGTCAGGTGTATTAGTCTGGCAGCAGCATTCATGATAGACTGAAGGGGGATAGCCTGTGTAAAGGTAGGCCGGTGAGGAAAGAGTTGCAGTAGTCAAGGCGGGAAATAACCAAGGAGTGAATAAGTTATTTTGTGGTGTTGTTAGTTAGGAAGGGGCAAATTCGGAAGATGTTGTGGGGGGGTTAAGGCCGCAAGATTTAGTCAGTGATTGGATGTGGGGGCTGAAGGAGAGGTCGGAGTCTAGGATTACACCCAGCACCCTGGCATGTCTGGAAGGACCAATGGTTGTGTCGTCGACCTCAATGGTAAAGTCGTGGGAAGGGGACCAGGGAAGAGGAAATATTACAAGCTTAGTTTTCGAAAGATTGAGTTTGAGGAAGTGGCGTGACATCCATACCGATATGTCATTCACTAAGTTTGTGATGCGTGAGGAGAGTGAGGTGCAGAGTTGAGGAGTTGAGAGATAGACCTGGGTGTCATCCACATAAAGGTGGTATTTGAAGCCATGGGAAGTTATCAACTGGCCCAGGGAAGAGGTATAGAGGGAGAATAAGAGGAGCCCAAGGACAGAGCCTTGGGGTACCCCAACAGAAAGAGAAAGAGGAGCGGAGGCCAAGGGAGTGGAGTAAATTGAGGAGGAATGGGTGGTCAACTGTGTCAAAGGCAGCAGAAAGGTCTAAGAGTATGATTATGTAGTACTGCCCATTGGTTTTAGCAGTTAGTAGGTCGTTGGTGAGTTTTAGAAGGGCAGTTTCAGTGGATTCATAAAACACCACAATAAAACAATATGTAAAGTTTCATCCGATGTGAAGCATCGCTAAAAACAGAGAGAAATCCACATTAAAAATAGTCCTTGCTTGACTATCCGCACATTAGTTTCTCCCCTTCTCGGGGTATTGAGTCCAGCTTTTAACTTGTACAAGTTTGACTTCGGCAGTGCTTCACTGAGACGTTTGTTTCTCCACAGCTGATTCTCCACAGCTGATACCTTCTCGGCTAATCAGATCTGATCTTCCCCGGCTTGCTTTCATCCACACTCCTTCACAGCTCCATTGTATGAGACAAAAAAGAAAGCTCATAGTGTACCAGATAAAACAACTTTATTCATGAATGGCCCCCTATAGGTTACACTTACAAGAATTCCCATCCATAAAAGCACAATATAAAAACACATACTATGTCTTCGCAGCTCCGATCTCTTTTCACCAGTTATGATCTTTCCTCCATCACTGGTGCCCGGGTTCGAGATAAGAGGGCCTGGAGACCACACTCACACCTTTTGGATGTTGCCTAGATGCGTTTCGACAGAATCGTCTTTGACAATAGGCACATCCAAACGGAATCTTAGTTTCCTTATATACTCATTACCATTGTCATTATTATTGGCTTATCATTTCTAATGATTTTAACCCTTTACCCTTCCTCTGAATGTTCCATTCTCAGCTCTTCAATTAGTGCTTTCTGAGAATTGCCTTGCTAATTAGCCTGTTCCTATACCTCATACGTTGTTATCACAGCCGTAGAGGGTTAATTCACCAAAAACCTATATTCCCAAAGCTCCTCCCTGATACAAGGTGAGGTGCCTTGGGTCTCACTATACGATTAATTAAATTTCCCCTTAATAGACGATCTCCATATACAATCAGGCATCTGTCAAATCCAGTCGGAATTCTCATCGTTAGTGTGGGCATTATTTTAAATGATTCAAATTATTTTCCCTTTTCTATAGAACATTATAGACCATTTTTAACTCTACCACATAATATACACCCAAAGATAATTCTATACATCTTCTAAAATCATTTATTACCTATTTTTCCATACTTACTTCATAAAGTATACACGATCAGACATTTGACAGGTCGGATCGTCATTCCCCTCGTTGGTATAAACACTTTTTTAGAGATAGCATAAATGTGAGTCCTACATTATCCTTATCTTTTTTTTCCTTTTTTTTTGTATATATATGGATATATCTCTCTTCACTATTTATCCATCCTACACGCTTCGATATCCATCCGCCTGTCAGTGTGCCGATCATTGTACCACAATGTTAATTATTCAGAATTCCTCAATCAACCCTATAAGATCCATTAATGATCTCATCTAGTATTTTAAAAATCATTAGAAACAAAAAGTTATGAAGTTAATATACCATTCTTGGTGTGTAAACACATCTTTTTATGGCTCAACCAAATTGAGAATTACAGGGTTAAATTCCTTTTATGACACATCTAAAAAAAAACCCTACTAACTGGCTGACAAAGGGATGGAAGAAATATATATTTAAATATTGTTATTCTTTATTTAGTTCTACTACAGCCTCATTATTTAGATGGTTAAATTCCTCTCTCCAATCCTCCCTATACTCTTTATATGAGGGATTGTTATAAGGATATGGGGTATGGGCCCCAGATTCTCGATCAACAGGGGTACTCCTAAGAGCAATAAGTTCCTTTTTTTTTTACAATTCTAGTCATTTAATAGTCACTAATTTAAATACAACTCTACATTCATTCCCCTTGGTTGGAGGGTCCCGGTTTTATATATCCATTTCGTCCCTTAAAAAATGGGAGGCACATATACAAACTGTTGTAATTCCGTTCACCTGATTTGGATGTAAATACCCTCAAATTAAAGCTTAAAGTCTGCAATTAAAGCACATCGTGTTTGTTTCATTTCAAATCCATTGTGGTGGTGTATAGAGCCAAAAAGATTAGAATTGTGTCAATGTCCCAATATTTATGGACCTGACTGTAAATAGTCCCTGGCTGTGTTGTGGCTGTGCTGGTCATTTTACTAGGATTCATATGTAAAAGAGGGCAAAGTCTCAAAAAAATACACCTCTAAAACTAAAGAGTCACATTGTAAGTGGATAGTCTGCAGGAAGTATAATGTACTCCATCTAGTCCACTGCTTATAAGCTGACTTTCTGTGTGATAAATAATGGATCTGAGGTTACAACTATGGACTATGCCTTTTATCAACAACATTGGGAACAGTATCAAAATTTGAACTCCACTCAGATAGCTTTGGAAGTTGCTAATAATTTAGCCATCCCAGTGGTGGGGGTTCTCTGCATAAGAAATCAAGTGTTGAAATAATTCATCATATCATAGTGGTGGTGACCCGTGGCTCTACCTTTCCAGAGGTCCCTGTTGTTTTAGGCATAAATGTGCTACATTCTGTAATGCTGGAATAATTTCTAATGCAAACAGTAGGCTCCATGTGAAGTGCAGGCTCTGGACCTACTTCCCCTGCAGCTAATCACCATATATGCAATGCAGTCCAGAAGAAGCAAGCAGGTGGAACCAAGACCAAATGTGATTGTCAGGACACTTAAACAGCACATTGGATACAGTTGCCCCGCTCACAAACTGATCTTTTTTACATGCCCATTCAAACAATAGTTGACAAGACTATACATTCAGTCTATGCTGTAGTACAATAATTAGTGCTCTTATTCACTACATAGAAGGTGTGGGTGTACATTGCGCAGAATACACATCATGAATTATAGACACTAATTTACAGCCAATTCTCTTTTTCTGGAATAGCCCCGTCATTTCCTTATCCTACAAAGACTGATAAAAACTACTAATTAGTTGAAAACAAAATATACCACAAGTACTAATTACCTAAGAAAAAAAGGTAATCAAGTACGTCAGGCATGTAAATTGGACATGATGCTGTGGGAGGCAATAATTGCACTTTCATATATAAATATAAAGCCTTGTCTTTGATGTCTTTTGCTGTTTTTAATATCCCATATTACTTTTAGGTGCAACTCCATTATTGAAAATTAAATTAAGTTCTTGAAAAAATAAAAACATTTTCTACAGGGTGGTCAGAAACATTGCAAGCAGTTTGGTAAATGGAATTGCAGGCTCTTACCTGCTTCTGTTCAGGTGATGTTGAAATAAGTGGAGAAGAAAGTTGACTAAAAGGTCCAGACTGGATGGCTGCCAGGGACCTAAATCATAGAAAGGGTACCGCATGCCTAATTAACATAAATAGCAAAAAATTGGAAAGCATCTGGGACTTTAAAGGTACCGTAAAAAAGCCACCATAACTACAAAAATATAAAGTAGTCTGGCCCACTATCACGCAGGAACTCAAGGGGGTTAGAAGAATCTCTGAATTTTGTTTTTATGAATTAATTTTAATGATATCTCAATAAAATTTGCATCATTTTATAATTATTGTAGTTATGGTGGCTTTTTTACGGTACCTTTAAAGTCCCAGGTGCTTTCCAATTTTTTGCTATTGATGTTGAAATAAGACAAACCAGTGACTTTACTGAAAGTGCTGAAAGGTAAGATCTTCCTACTGTAATCACATTGTTGAAGTAGGAAACACTGCTGTTCTCTTAGCACCCCTATAGATGTGTAAAGCTCCAAGCAAGTATCTCACCAAAGATGTAAGGCTCAATATCGTAAACCTAAGGATGCTCTGGGGAAACTTTACTTTTTGGTCAGTGAAAACTATTGCAATGTTTACATGAAAGTTACAATTTTAAATTTTGCAAGAAATCATAGCTGGCATCAGGTTGACAAAAAAATGTAACTCTTATCTTTCTTATTGGACAAAAAAAAGCTCCAAAACATATTTTTGCCAAAAGGCCCCCACCCCCGTGCCTCAGTACTGTCCCAGTTTATTCATCTGTCCTAACCGCCGTTCCTCTTCCGTGTTGAACAACAGCCGGCATCATTCAACCGACTTGCTGTGAGCCCAGGTTGTTGAGGACACACCACCATGGGGCACATCATTACACAGCCAGGGCTCACAGTACTCCCAGACTTAGCAGCACTCACACTTCATCACGTACACCACTCAGTCCAGGAGGAAGGACTTCTCCCTGTCACCATCAAGGAAGAAGAGGAAGGGCCTGTGACTAGTGTTGAGCGAACCCGGACTGTAACGTTCGGGTCCGTACCGAACTTTCGGGTGTCCGGGACCCGGATCCGAACACGGACATTTCAAAAAACGTTCGGGTTCAGGTCCGGGGTTCAGGTATTTTACTCCACGTGTTGAGAAGCTGCAGGGCAGCCAATCAACAAGCGTTTCACTGGTTTGCCCTTAGAAGCCATCGCAGCCGTGCCTACTAATGGCATGGCTGTGATTGGCCAGTGCATCATGTGACCCAGCCTCTATATAAGCTGGAGTCACTTGATGCTGCAGTCACATGCTCTTGGGTTAGCTGTAGGGAGAGGGAGCTGACGGCGTCAGGGAGAGATTAGAGACATTTTAACAACATCTGATCCTGCATCCTGAGATAGATTACTACTGCTGTGCTGTTGCTCTGAGGACAGATAGCAGAAATTTGAGATTTCACATACCGCTGCTTTGAGTTGCAGATCAAACTCTGCATAAAACAACGATCGCTACGATCGTGCACAACGATCAGATTGTTGGAGTAATTTGAGATTTCAAATACCTCTGCTTTGAGTTGCAGATCAAACTCTGCATAAAACAATGATCGCTATGATCATGCTCAAAGATCAGATTGTTGGAGGAATTTGAGATTTCAAATACTGCTGCTTAGAGTTGCAGATTAAACTCTGCCTAACGCAACGATCGTTACAATCGTACACAATGATCAGATTGTTGGAGTAATTTGAGATATCACATACTGCTGCTTTGAGTGACACATTGCAGATCAAACCCTGCCTAAAACAACGATCGTTACGTTCGTACACAACGATCATATTGTGGGATCGTACACAACGATCAGATTGTGGGAGTAATTTGAGATTTCACATACTGCTGCTTTGAGCGATCTGACTGCACTAGGTAGAGGCTTCTGCTTAGAGGGACAGATTCTTGTTCAAAAACCATTGCCTACTCCTATAGGGCCAGCTGTTGCTGTAAGTGACACATTAGGGAAATCTTGATCCTCTACTAAAAAGTTGTTATTACACAGTGAATGTCGTTGTCGACCGGGATATCCTCATTCGTTACCAAAAACTTGTT
>BLSH010386158.1:904380-961863 GCA_018402905.1 Glandirana rugosa | reverse complement strand
TTTACCCACATTCTCATCCCGTTCACGGGATGTTTTTTTGCCCGTATCCCTTTTATTTAATTTTAGTTTATTTTTTTACCCTTCCCCCCACCTACACCTCATCCTCGGATCTCCAACTGATCCGTTACATCCACCTTCACCGCCACCATCTCCTTCGGTTGTACAAAAAAAACAAAAAAAAAACATAACTCCGGATAAGTTTTTTTGTTCATACACTTACCGTCAAACTCAGGTCAGATTTACAAATAAGACGTGTTCCATGTCTGTTCAGAACACCCTAGGTACGGACTAAGTAAAATTATTTCCAATCGAACAGGTGCAACCTACACCTGTTTGCCGAGGCGAACAGACACTATTGCGGGAGACGGCACGATTTGTGTGCGTTTGTCCACATCCAACGTGGACAAGCTAACCTTTATTAAAATGAATCAGGCATGGATCCCACAAGACTTGTCTGTACCTTGTGCAGAATAAACATTTAGACTGGACTCAAACTGCCATTCACATACTTGTTTTTTTGAATAGGCCTCAATACAAAAAAAAAACAAAAAAAACATGTTGGCTTCCTCTACCACCGCCACTTCCACCTACATTGCCTAGTCAACCTCTAGGCTCCTACTCCACATCCACCCCCCTTCCCATTTTTTTATTTGATTTTAATTTATTTTCCCTATGCCCGTTTTTTTGTAGGGCACTTGCCCTACTCTTACACCCATTTTACTTCCTTTTGCAGCCCTCTAGGGCTTTCCAGGACTTTGTTACAGCCATTTTTGTGCCTAAAAGTTCGGGTCCCCATTGATTTCAATGGGGTTCGGGGTCCGTGCGAACGTTCGGGTTCTGTCCGGACTCGAACCCGGACTTTGTCCCGAAGTTCGGCTGGACCAGCAGAACCCAAACTTGCAGAGGTTAGCTCAACTCTACCTGTGACATTACCAGATCAGCCAGAAGACTACATAGAAAAAAGGAAGTTTATGATGTTTTTATTAAAAAAAAGATCAAAAAAATAAGTGTCTGGAATTTTTTCCTTTTTATTTTTGGACAAGCACATTCAGTTCATATTTTTTATAAAGCCTAATTTGTAATTCAATAACTTTGATGAATGAAAGTGACCTTAGAAAAAAGTCTTCCTCAATGTTTCATCTTGCTTATGTGTCTTGTGAAATGTTTATTTGAAACACACTTTTGAGGCAATGTCAAAGTATAACTGAAGGCAAAGTCAAAGTTAAAGTGAAAAAGCCAAATTTTGGTCATCAGAATAGGATTAGAGGGTTTCTGAGAGCAATACAAGATACCTTTTTTAGTTGAGATACATACTCAAATACATTTTTTTTTAAACCAGAGTTTAGTGTCACATTAAAAATTAAATTCATTTATCTGACAATTACATTTTAAGTCACATACATAATTCACTTTTTCCTTTCAAAAAGCCAAAATAGTTATTGTTTTTTGCTGCCATTCTTTTATTCATCCAAACTCATTGCATTTACTGTAACTGACAGTTCATTTAGTTAGAAAGAATTTTAAACGATTATAGGGAATTTTAAAACGCAAACATTCCTCATTGAGTAATATTTAAATTTTAATTAAGGCAGTAGTTCTCAACTCCTGTCCTCGGGACCCACTAACAGGCCAGGTTTGCAGGATAACTGAAATACATCACAGGTGATATCATTTGCTGCTCGGTGATTGCAGTATTCTAGTCTGCATCTCCCCAAGGTAATACTTAAAATCTGGCCTGTTGGTGGGTCCTGAGGACAGGAGTTGAGAACCACGGTTTGTCCTTTTATACTTTTGGTCACAGGTGTTACTATGGTCCTGAATCTTAATAAATATAAAAATGTGTCCACGTCCTAAGCCATTATGGCATTATGTTGCCTCCTCACCACCTGCTTTAACCCCTAAAAGCCCAAAGCACCATGCTGCAATTGCACATGGTTGAGGAGCGATTATTGCTTGGCTCTATTCCCTTGAATGGGTTGCATTTGGAGGATTGTGTTCTATGGCCAAACACAACAGCAGTGATCATTTTTACTGTACCCCTTATATTAGTGGTCAGAGTGTCCCTACTAATTACCATGCTGGCTGCCCCCTTTCTTACAATCAGCAGCACTACCTACTATACAGTACTGGTGGTGGTGCCAGCAGACAGGCGAGGTTAGCAGGGAGACCAATGTTAGCATGCAAATGGTGGTTTACAGCACAGCTATTCCCACCAGCGATTACACAGGAAGCAGGGCTGACAACATTCAATATTGCAGGCAGCAGACCCAGAGGAAAATTGCTTTGACAGAAGATAGTGTTTACTGATGGGGGTGCTTGAGGAATTTTTGGAGATGCTTCAGTAACGCCATGCACTTCACTCCCCAGCACAGTCTCTGCCATCAGATGGAGCTACATCTACCAGTAAAACACTTAAGCGTTAATTTACTAAAACTGTAGAGTACAAAATCTGATGCAGCTCTTAATAGAAACCAATGAGTGTCCAGGTTTTTTTTGTCAAAGCTTAATTGAACAAGATGAAGTTAGAAGCTGATCGGCTACCATGTACAGCTGCAACACATTTTCTACCAGTTTTCGTAAATCAACCCCTTCGTCAGAATCGGTCTTTTACAAACCCAGGTGGTCACTAGCAAACCCCTGTTAACACCATTATATTCATGCAAAAACATTCTTACCACTTCCGGACCGCCCACCATAGATATACGTCACTACTTTGACATGAATATAGTTGTTATGGCAGCAGATAGCTACCATAACCCTGGTATTTTTATTCACTGTGGGCGGTCCACTTTAACCTCTTCACGCCCGCGCTATAGACGAAAGATGTCCACAGAGCGGACCTGAATTGCTGGGAGGGCATCCATGTACGTCCCCCCAAACATGCGCTGTCAGGGCGTCCCTGCGGGTCGCGCATATTGCGCTCCATGAGACTCCCGCCCCTTACCACGTGATCAGCTGTCAGCCAATGACAGCTGATCACGTGATGTAAACAGAAGATCGGTGATCAGTATTTTTTTTCCCTCACGCTGTCAGCATGAAGAGAAAAAGAAGCCGATCACTGGCTTCTGTCAGAGGGACATTGGTCCCTCGCAAAGACAGCCACGGATGGCTCATCTGTGCCCATCAGTGACCCCTGCCAGTGTCACCTATCATTACCCACAAGTGTCACCTGCCAGTGCCCACCAGTGCCCTCTACCAGTGCCCACAGTGCCACCTACCAGTGCACACAGTGTCACCTACCTTTGCCCACAAGCGCCACCTACCTTTGCCCACCAGTGCCCATCAGTGCCTCCTATCAGTGTCCTTCAGTGCCACTGATCAGTGCCCTTCAGTGCCACCCATCAGTGCTAACCATCACTGCTAACCATCAGTGCCACCCATCAGTGCCGCCTCATCAATGCTTATCAGTGCCACCTATCAATGCCCATTGGTGCCGCCTTATCAGTGCAGCCTATCAGTGCCCATCACTGCAGCCTATCAGTGCAGCCTCATCAGCACACATCAGTGAAGAAAAGAAAATTGCCTGTTTTCAAAACGTAAAAAAAAAATATGAAACTGTTTTTTTTTTCAAAATTTTCGGACTGTTTTTGTTTTTTTAGCAAAAAATAAAAAATCCAGCAGCTATTAGATACCACCAAAAAAAGCTCTATTTGTGGCTAAAAAACAATAACAATTTCATATGGGTACAATGCAGCATGACTATGCAATTGTCATTCAAAGTGTGACAGCGCTTAAAGCTGAAAATTGGTCTGGGCTGGAGGGGGTTTTAAGTGCCCGGTAAGCAAGTGGTTAAGATAAAAGTTGTCTCCACGGCAGATTCACTACAATATCACTTTTATGAGCAGCGGGAGAGGTGTCCCCCCATTCCGCCGCGCCCCAGGCACCTCCGCCGCTTAGACGATGCAGTCCTGTGGCCTGATGGGCAGGAAGTTGAGTGAGGGCATGTTGGCCCCCACTTGACTCTATGCCCTTGGAGGACCGGAGCAACATCAGGCGTCACTTCCGCTCTCCAGCCTTAAAGGGACAATTTTTTTTAAAAGAAAAAAAAAAGACATTTTTTTTTCTTTTGCATTTAAGTGTAAATGTGAAATCTGAGGTCTTTTTGACTTCAGATCTCACATTAAAGAGGTCCTGTCATGCTTGTAATAGAAATAAAGCAATCCAATTTTTTTTAAAGGCACAGTGTAAAAATAAAAAACGAAAAGTAAAATAATTAAGAAAACATTTTTTTTAAAGGACCCTGTCCCGCCGTGCTCGCATGCAGAAGCGAATACATACGTAAGTTGCGCCCACATATGTAAACGATATTCAAACCACACATATGAGGTATTACAATGATCGTTAGAGCGAGAGCAATAATTCTAGCACTAGACCTCCTCTGTAACCTTAAAAATGGTAACCTGTATACATTTTTAAATGTCGCCTATGGAGATTTTTAAGTGGCAAAGTTTGTCGCCATTCCACGAGCGGCCGCAATTTTGAAGCATGACATGCTGGGTATCAATTTACTCAGCGTAACATTATCTTTCACAATAGAGAAAAAATGGGATAACTTTATTGTTTTCTTATTTTTTAATTCAAAAAAGTGTATTTTTTCCAAAACAATTGCGTTTGTAAGACCGCCGCGCAAATACGTTGTGACATACAGTGTTGCAACAATCTCCATTTCATTCTCTATCATGATTTTAACTTGTAACATCTTTACTTACTTTCGTCCATGTGTTACCTATGGAAGAGACATATACCCTGAAGGTGAAGAATCCCAGGCTGTGTGGTTGGGCCATCTTGTTGGCCGTAGGCGGACTGCTTCCCGCAGTATGGGTCCTGACTAGAGAGGAGAAAGTAAAAGTTTCCAACAGATAGAGAGTTAACATAACTGCTACTGGTAGCCCAGTATAAACAAATCAACGAACATTGGTGGGTGTGGCATTTGACAGTCAGTTCTTGAGGGGAACCTTTAAAAGGTAAGAAGAAAAAAAAAAAGGATCCTTCTCAAGGAGCTTTAGCCTCTTGGGGAACTAAGGTGGTTTTATAATACCCATTGGGGTTTTATAGATGTCAGTGTGCATTTTTAGTAGTAACTGTGCGCCATTCGGGTTCCGCTCTAGTAGGACTGTTCCGTTGGCGCTGTTGATCTGTGTTATCTGGGATAATACCCCAGGATGTCAAAAGGGCCATTCCTTTTTCAAGTGAATCTATCACATGATCTTTCCCTTCGTTGGTCACTATCAGCTTTGTAGGAAAACACCATTTGTAGCTGAGGTTGTGGTTCCTAAATGCCTTTGTGATGTTATTGAGATTCCTATGTTTCTGAAGCGTAAACTGAGAAAGGTCTGCATAGAATTGGAGGTGGTTGTAAAGTGCTGGAATTAGCTCTCTTTTCCTTGACACAGTCATTATGCGTTCTTTCACATGATAGAAGTGTAGTCTCAGGATAACATCCCGAGAAATGTTGTCAGGGAGGAAAGATGGTTTAGGCAGATGGTGGATTCTGTCAATCATTAGATCTAAATCCAAGAGGTCAGGCAGTACAGTGTGGAATAATTGTGTCATGTAATTGCGAAGGCCCTGCTGTGCGACCGATTCGGGGATACCCCATATTTTCACATTATTCCTCCTGGCTCTGTCTTCCATTTCGGCCATTTTAACTTTAATTTTGTCTATTTCTTCTTCGTTTGTGGCATGGGCGTCCACTAGGTCGTTTATAATGGAGGCATATTCCTCCATTTTAGTTTCAATGTGATCAACTCCTGCAGCTACAGAATGTAATTCAGAGCTCAATTTATGGACACATGTGAATATGTCCGCCTGGAGAGAGCTCCTCAAGGACACCAGCATGTCATTAAGGACAGTGTCCATGACCGGTTGGTTGTTTGTAGGGAATGAGTCAATAGAATCAGTGAGTTCCCTGGTGTCATCCTCTGAGTCGTGCTGTGCACTCACCTCGTGTGCGGCTTCCAGAGCATCCATCTTAAAGCGTGTCTTTTTTGGACTTCCAGAGGATGGTGTGGACGGAGCAGATCATTGACTCTAAGGCGGGCTGCCTCTCTTGTGAGTTGCTCCCCTCTGCGCTGGCTGTTGTGGCACCCTGAAGGTCCAGGTGGAGGACGCGTTGGTGCCATTTTGCTTAGGTCCCTGGTTGAAGTAGGCCGTCAGTTTCTGTGGCCGGGACTTGTCTTTTTTCCTCCCTGGCATGTTCCTCCTCGGTCCCCTGGGTAACAGTGGGTTGAAACGCCGCTATTAGGGATCGTGATAGCCCTTGGGTGTGCTGAGCCACTGTGTACCCTCTGGCTCCGCGCTCATGCAGCCATCACGGTCTCTGGCTAGCTCCGCCCCCCCATTTTAACTCGTAAACAACAAGTGTTTTGGTCCTTAAGTGGATACTGTGTAGAGCTGGCCATATGAATGATATGGGTATTGGCTGGGGAGAAGATAACTGTTTGGAAGGGTCTGATCAAAGGTCTCTATACTGGGGTCTTCCACCTGGGAGGCAGTCTATGTTACAGAAGAGCTGTTGCTTTTAGGCCTCAGCATGTACCTCAGCATAATTCATAGGTGTGCGCAGCCTATTGCATTAGGGTGTGCACACCGAAGCTCAAACCCACAGGCCTCTCTCTGCAGCCTTAGCTGCACAGTACAGAGAAAGAATATGAAGCGCTCTGTGCTGAGTAGCTTTCTGTTCGTTCACAAACTGAAGCATAGTAAACACGATTTACTATGCTTCAGTGACTGAGTGTGTTCATTTAGAAAAGGAAGGTGCTGGTAAATTACATATTTAATACCCCCTACCCCCTCACTTTCCATCATGAAATATCCCCCGCAGCAGGGGGGGGGTGAGAGGAGTGAAGTATGCAGCATTGTGGGGCAGGGGGGCCAATACAGGGGAAGTAGAGGGAATCAGCACCTAATGTAGTGATTAGGGTGTGCCCAGGCACACCGGGCACACCCCCTGTGCATGCCTATGTCATAATTGTAAATGATGGAGATATGATATTGATAGCAACACAGCAATTTCAACAGCTGAATGCAGATTGTATACATGTTACATGTTAAATTTGACTGCATAATGCTTGTTCGCAAACAACTGACAATTTTAACTGAAAAAATGATCCAATGGGTCACAGCACGTTATCTTTAGTTGGTATTGATTTCTTAGTGATAAAAAGGCTGTTTGGAAGTGGCTGAAATTGCATAAAAATTGGTATTTGCATGACGAGCATTAGATTTAGCAGGTCACAGGATCCCATGACATGCAATGTTGCAAAAAAAAAAAAAATCAGGCCAGAAGGTGGCACTGTCCTACAACACTGTTACAAGGGACAATAGACAATTTCTCCTTTACACAGCAGTAACATATGAATAGTTACATGCTGCCTGTGCAGTCACTACTTTACTTGGAAAATGATGGGTATGTTTAAAGGATATTTTGAGTCTCTATGGGGGAATGCCTCGTGTCCAAATAGTTTACAGATATATTTATTACTCTTTGAAGAGCATAAAGTGTTGTCAGCATTGTGTAAAAATATTCTTTATTTTGCTTCTACGTGAAGTACTTTACAACACGCATAAATAAAAAGTAATGTGAAATATGGGGCCATGTTTAGAAAAACTATTACTATTTAAATTAATTGAAAACATAGCAAGACTAAACTTCAAGTTCAACTACTCCTGTATTTTGAAATTTATGCTATTACTTGTATTTGCCAAGTATACCTAACATGAATGAAATGTAGCTCTATACAAACATGATGGAATAACATGCTAGCATTGTATGACCATATGGATATAAGAAATTCTGTTTAAGCAAGAAAAAAAAAATATTTTATATATATATATATATATATATATATACATATATATACAGTATATATATATATATATTAACTGCATTTTAAAATTGGTTTAGAGGCATCTACCAGTCTTGCAGAGGAGGAAGATCAAAAACAGCAGTGTTTTTATTGTCAATGTTTCGATGAAGCTCAGTCCATCCCTCTCAAGACACCACAACATGGAAGTGAACAGACTAATAAACCCCTAGTGATGACCTCCCGCAAGGGTTGACCACTTCAGCTCCAGAAGGTTTTACCCCTATAATGACCAGGCCATTTTCCTCAATATGGTACTGCGTTGCTTTAACTGACAATTGCGCGGTCGTGCAATGCTGGACCCAAACACAACTGATGTCCTTTTTCCCCACAAATAGAGCTTTCTTTTGGTGGTATTTGATCACCTCTGCGTTTTTTATGTTTTGCGCTATAAAAAAAGTAAAGACCGACAATTTTGAATAAAAAAACATTTTTTACTTTCTGCTATAAAACACTTCCAATAAAAAAATGTAAACAATCTAATTTCCTCATCAATTTAGGCCAATATGTATTCTGCTACATATTTTTGGTAAAAAAATCCCAATAAGCGTATATTGATTGGTTTGCGCAAATGTTATAGCGTTCAAAAACGATGGGATATATTTAGGGACTTTTTATTTTTCTAATTGTTTTTACTAGTAATGGCGGTGATCAGAGATTTTTAGTGGAACTGCAACATTGCGGCTGACAAATTGGACACTAAGGGGTTGATTTACAAAAGCTGGAGAATGCAAAATCTGGTGCACCTTTGCATAGAAACCAATCAGCTTCCAGGCTTTATTGTGAAAGCTTAAGGGTCCTTTCACACGAGCGGATCGTTTGGGTCCACCTGTCAGTTTTTCAGGCGGGCCCGAACAGACGCTCCATTGTCCTCTATGGAGCGACAGATGTCAGCGGTGACATGTCCGCTGATATCCAATCCACTCCGATCCGCCAAAAACAGACAGATGGAAACCCTATTTTCCATCCGTCTGGTGGATCGGATCGGGTGAAAACGCACAGACGGTCCGTGTTCATCCAATCTCCCATAGAGGAGAATGGAGCTGTGACAGGTCAGTCTCTGCACAGAGTGCAGAGACTGTCCTGTCATCTGCCGGCTCAGCGGGGATAAACGGATGGATCCCCACTGAGCAGTGGACACACGGGCTCGTGTGAAAGAGCCCTATTAGAACAAGCTGAAATTAGAAGCGGATTGGCTACCATGCACTGTTGCACCAGATTTTGCACTCTCTGGTTTTAGTAAATCAACCCCTTTGTGACACTTTTTGGGGGCCAGTGACATGAATACGCTGATCAATGCTAAAAACAGTTTTTCTGCTAGCACTGGACTTAAGACTATTTTTGCTGTTATTATCATATATTTCTTTGTGCCACATTTGTGCATCTGCCATTTGAAGAAACTTTTCTTTCTCTGACATCACGGGACACAGAGCAGGCTATATATTCAATACATCTAGGTTATACGCCACCTATAGGTGAATGGACACTGGTGTTTTAAAAAAACAGGAAACAGGAGACAGGAAGTACCCTCTCCTATATAACCCCTCCCATATTGGGAGCATGTCAGTTTTTTTCGCCAGTGTCTTGAAGGTGGATGGTCACTTCTACAGCTCTATGGAGCCTTTATGCTGGTTTCCACACAGGTTCTTTTAGAATCAGGGACAGCCTTCATATCGGATGCATTTCAAACGGCATTAAGCTAAAATAAATGGTACCCGGCCTCACTAAGAAGACAGAAGAAACTGCAAGGTTTTGCTTGTAAGCAACCATATATGGTGCTGGATCCTGCATGAAGGTAAACCTGGAACACTGAACCAAGGTACGCCTGCAGGGTGCTGTACAGGTCCAAGGGAGTGGACCCTCAGAATGGGTACCCAGTCATTGTAGGTCCTTGAGACAAAGCCTGCCATGATGGGTGAACGTTGGGCCTGCAGTCTCCTCCAGGCCCTGCGGCTGGAATGGTGAGTAATCCACAATGGGGATAATGTTACTGAACCCAGCTGGCTTCCTGCAAACATAGGAAAAAGTTTGTTTTCCCTCCTTTTGATTGCACTTCTTTTTTCTCACCACCAGAGGGCTCGGCTAGAAAGACACAGTCATGATTGGTCTTACCTGCAGTTCCTGTAAAGCTGCCACCAGGGGGAGCCTGCACCAGTACTAATCTGTCTTTTCGCTAGGTAGTGAAGCAGACACGGCGGGGAAGTAGGCTAAAGATCCTCCCAGTGTCACGTGAGTCTAGGGGTGGGAGCTGAGTCAGGCTGGACAGGAAACTGGGTTTGGGGAATGTGGGCAAAGCAGTGCATGTACTAGCAGCCATGGCTTCCAAGAAGCAAAGGGGGGAGCAAAGCTGCCTGTAATAAGGCTAGAGGCACAGGTGTTACCACAGCCCTTGCTTAGGCTAGTCGGATCACTGTTGCCATTGCTTCCCCTGACAGGCCAGAAGTGACCGGGCAATCTGAGCCACTGCAGCTGTCTGGTATGGTAGCTGACCCCTCATCTGTCTCCTCACAGTATGTTACTAAAGATGACCTGAACTTGGAAACCAGGATTGCAGGTATGATTGCTTCTATCACACAGGGTGAGAAGAGTGACAGGTCTCCTTCCCCTAACCCTCCGATTCTGGAGCGAGAATGGGTTGATGAGGGAGAGGAGGTAGCTACAAGGCATATGGCCGATTCTTTTGCAGACACTTCTGCTTCAGAGAGTCCTGAGCCAGAAGAATCCCCAAGGACACCTGCCTCTCAATCTCAGAGGCTGCTGATCCAGGCACTTACACATAAGGTACGTGAAGCATTCAGGTACCTCCAGCAGAGAGTCCTGTGGATGTGTATTCCTCCCTTGGGTCATTAAAATGCAAGGTGTGCAGGGATTTGCTCTCTCCTTGAGAGGGTGATATATGCTGACGAGGTGCGCCCCGGACAGATTGTTTGTTCCTTCTAATCTTTCCTATGTGGGAAAGCTTTTTGGAAGGGGGGAGTACCAGCTGTCCATGCAGCAGTCACATCCCTAAATTAATCCCTGGCCTGCTCTGTTGATAATGCATAGGTGTTAAGGATCCTGCAGATAAAAGACTGGAGTACTTATTAAAGGCTTCTTTTTCCTTGGCTGGGCAACAGAGCTTATTTATTTATGTTTACTGCTCTGAAGCAGCATAGAGGCCGCATTGGATGCATATGTGCCTTGCTCATTCTGCCTGAGCCGATTACAGTTGTAAAGGGGCATGCTTGCAAACTGATTTAAATGCATGGTTGCCTAAAAAGCACATCTGCCTAAATGAATGTTTGCAGGAGCACGTGTTTGCCTAAGCGCTTGTTTGCTTAAAAACAGTGTTGTTAAAACATGGTTGTTAAAACACATGTGGGCTAAAGTTGCAAAGTGACACATGTCGTATAAAACCCGGGTCGCATATGGACTTGTGTCGCATATGGATTTGTGTCGCATATAGACTCGTGTCGCATATAGACTTGTGTCGCATATCGACATGTCGCTTGGAGACTGGGGTCGCATGGAAGACTTGTGTCGCATTGAGACTTGTGTCTGCATGGGCGCCTTTTTCGGCATAGCTGTCTGCATAGGTCGAATGAGGCATAGCACCTAAACACATGCCTTCTTGCTTACTACTCAAACCTATTACAGGTCAGAGACAAAGTGGGGAGGTAAGGCCTATTCTAGATCTCAAGGTCCTAAACCAATTTCTTGCAGTACGGCCGTTATACATTGAGTCAATCTGCTCAATGATTGCCTCGCTCCAGGAAGGAGATTTTTTGGCATCAATAGACATCAAGGATGCATATTTGCCTGCACCAAATATGCAACCTCATCAGAGGTTTTTTTTTGTGTTTTTTTTCGATAGGACGCTACCAGTTCTGGCTCTGCCATTCAGGATTGCAATAGCTCCCTGAATCTTCATAAGGATTTTGGCTCCAGTGATAGGCCTTATAGGGTCACGGGGGGTCCTAATAATGGGATGCCTGGACAACATCTTGCTCAGAAATCAGTCTCAGTGCAGACTCGGGCAGATCTTTTCTTCCAGTATCTTGGAAGATTGTGACCACAGATGCCAGTCTTATAGGCTGGGGCGTGGTTATGGGGGACTCCACAGTCCAGGGGAGATGGTTCTTGGTGGAGCAGAGATTGTCCATAAACCTCCTAGAGCTACGAGCTATTCGGCTAGCTCTGAGGGATTGGACATTCAGGTTGCAGGGCTACCTGATAAGGGTACAGGCCGACGAGACCATGGCAGTGGCAAGTTTGCAAGACTCTCTGCAGTTCACATCCCAGGTGTGGAAAAATTGGAAGGTGGACTTCTCAGCCGCCAACAGATACACCCAGGAGAGTGGTCACTACAGCCCGAAGTGTTTCGGTAAATTTGCCTGCGCTGGGGGACCCCAGAAGTTGATCTAGTGGCATCCCAATTCAACAACAAAGTCCAGCTGTTTGTGTCCCGGACAGGGGATTCTTGTGCTATAGGAGTAGGGGCTCTGGTGATTCCATGAGCCCAGTTCTTCTTGATCTATGCCTTTCCCCCAATCTCTCTGCTACAGCATCCCTTGTGCAACATTCAGGAGGAGGCGGCGACAGTCATTCTGGTGGTGCCAGATTGGGCCAGGAGGCCTTGCTATCCAGAGATATTGAGGTTAATGGAGGACAGGCCTTGGCAGCTTCCGGTCCGATCCAATCTACTCTCTCACGGTCCTATATTCCACCCGAATTTATGTGCGCTAAGCTGGCGGCATGGCGATTGAAGCCACGGTATGGAGAGATCCTTGGTTTTTTGTGCTATCTACAATGGTAAACGCTAAAAAGCTAGTCACCCGGAAGATTATCACAGGGTCTGGAAGTCTCACATTGCGTGGTTTGAGGCCAGGAAATGGCAACCCCGCAAGTATGTGATTGGTAAAATGCTAGCCTTTCTTCAAGCAGGAGTAGACTTGAAGCTGTTTTTTGACTACAATCAAAGTCATGTGCAATAATGACCATCTTGTGGGTGCTTACAACATGCTTTGTTTTTTCCACTCTTTCTGCATTTTGCCATTTTTATCTACGAGCTATTTTTGATAGTTTGATTTAAAATAGGATTTTGTATATTTTGCTACCTGCTGGATACCTTAGTCCTCCATGTTTGTCCTGATGACCACTGAACTACAAAGTGAAGGAAAATCCAAAATTTAGAGTTTTTACTATTGGAGAAATAGAATGCAAATCTTTCTCTGGTCAGAATTGTTCTAATAAAAACTTTCTAAGGCTGGGTTCACACTAGCGGCGGCCGTGGCTCACAGCAGGGGATCCAGTGCATGTCTGTTTACCGGGTCGGGTGCAAATCGGGTTCAGATTTTTGGCTGAATTCGCACCTGAAATGGACCAAAAGACGTACAGGACCCTTCTGCAATTTGGACCGCGGCCATCCTGGAGCTCCACTGAGAGCCGGTCACACTACCTGTCATGCAAATTGGATGCGGAGAAACCTGCATCCAATTCGCATCTGTGTAAACCCAGCCTAAATGTAGATTAACCTCACTTTGTAAAGGTTATCCTTACATTTCCTACCGTGTCCTACAAAAAGGAAGTGAAAAGAAATCTCTTAAAGGGTAACTCCACTTTTGTGGGGAAAAAAATAGCAAATAAAGAAAAAATAATATAGCGCATATAATTGCGACACTAATCATATTGTAATTGAATGTTATTAAAAAGTACCTTTCCTTTTCAATCTGCAGGCAATGTAATTTTCTGAGAATGCATTGCAATATGGCTACCTGGAGTTGTTCTGTACACAGAGTGTGTACTGACCTCTCCCCAGAAACATAATTTCCTGCTTGTGTGATTGGCTCACCAATTTTCCCAGAAGTCTGCCTAAGATAAAAGTCAGATTTCAGGCATCCCCTGCAACAAAAGTGTAATTTTTGGAGAGATACTTTCAATAGGAATCCGTCTAAAGGGATGCAGGCCCAGCAGCTTTCATCATTAGTGCCCAGCAGGTACACACCTGACTGATAATTATGAAACCACTCCCATTAGACCCACTCACTACATAGACACAGAGAAACACACAGGGATTTCTTTAGAATAAGAAAAGGTTTTTCTGCAACAAAGTTTGTTATAATCCCTGCAATGTACATAGATTACCCAGAGGGGAATGTTTTTTCCTCAACAAAAGTGGAGTTAAGCTTTAAATGGGACACAGATAGCAATAGATAAAACAAAAACAACAAGTTTTAACAATTCCATACCCAAAATACTTAAAATGAAAAAAAGTTTTGGTTGCTGTGGGTAATTGCAGGCTGTACATCCTTGCTGTTATTTTGCCTATATATCTATAAATATATGTAATACCGTATAACAGGGAATATTCCTTTTATAGATATATTTTGCTTTGAGGGTTTGTGTAGAGAAATAAATATTTCTTTCTTTTAATACTTATACAACTAATGTACAGGGATGACACAAAATCGGGAGAATTCAGGATACTGATATCGTTTTGGTGTCAGTATTGAATTTCTTTTAACCACTTATTGACCGCGTCACCTACATTTACCGCGGCAGTGTGGCTCGTTATCGCAAATTGCCATTTCTAAATGGCGATCCGCGCTTGCACGATTTGAGGGCGAGCGCGCACCACCAGCGGTGCGTGCTCCCGCTCCATGGGCGTGCCTGCGGATCAGGCGGACTCAATGTCCGCCGGTGACCCGAGATTGCCTGTTACAAAGAAAGAGCGGGGAACCGCCTTTGTAAACACACCGGTTCCCCGTTCTGACAGGCGGCATGACAATGATCTACTGATCCCTGTACTAGGGATCAGTTAGATCTGTTATGCCCCTGGCAGCGCAGCCCCCATACAGTTAGAACACGCCTAGGGACTACAGTTAACCCCTTCATTGCCCCCTGCAGGTTAACCCTTTCCCTGCCAGTAACATTTATACAGTAATCAGTGTTTTCTTTTTTTAGATTTGATAGCTGTATAAATGTCAATGGCCCCAAAAAAGTGTCAAAAATGTCCGACATGTCCACTACAATATTGCAGTCCCGCTAAAAATTGCTGATCGCCGCCATTACTAATCAATATACTCCATTTGCAATTTTTTTTTACCACAAACATGTAGAAGAATATATATCGGTCATAACTGATGAATAAATTCATTTTTTTTTTATTTTATTTTTTTGGACATGTATTATAGCAAAAAGTAAAAAATATTGTTTTTTTTTTCAAATTTGACACTTTTTTTGTTTATAGCGGTGATCAGATGTGACGCAGAGGTGATCAAATACCAGCAAAAGGAACTCTATTTGTGGGAAAGTACGGACGCCAATTTAGTTTGGGTACAACATCGCACAACCGCGCAATTGTCGGTTAAAACGACGCAGTGCCGAATCGCAAAAAGTGCTCTGGTTCTACTCTGGTTCTACAGTCGGAAATCCTTCCACGGCTGAAGTGGTTAACTATGTATCTTAGCTAACATGAGTATTTGAAGAGGCAGAAACAGCTGGCCATTTAGATAAAAAAAGCATTTTCTGTTCTGATCAATGATGGAGATGTGACAATAAATGCAACATGTTACTTTGGAAGAGAAATGTGGGAAAGTGTGCATCTGTAACACTGATAGCTTTCTGTCTGAATCTTAATATTACAGCACAGACAGTCAAGTATGGCTTCAGACATTGACCCCCTGCAGTTTTTAGCATTACATCATTATGGTATAATAACATTATAACATTATTTTTATTAAATTACCTATGTACTCTCTTATTTAAATTACTATAATAATTACTGATAAAAAGCTCCAGTTAAGTATGTCTTCATCTTTTTATTAGTTTTTTTGTTTTTTTTGCTGCTGCTGCTGCTGTCTTTGTTAAAGTACTCTAAGGCTGATTAACCTATCATCCTCAAGTGGATGACCTATTCTATTTTACTCTGGTTTAACACTCTATAATTGCAGATTTCAGCTCACGTAAAGTCTATGTTCTAGTAATATAAACCAGGGAATTTATAAAAAAGAAAATGAGAAATTTACTATCAGATACTTACCGTAATTTTCCTTTCCTGATAGACTCCATGGCAGCATACGTGTGGGTAAGGCCCCGCCTCCTCTGCTACCCCATAGGACCCCTCTCCCATAAATTTTTGCTCCTTCCCAGTTGACGTGTTCTGTAAATAGCCTACTCCAGGCCTTGGGGAGGGGATGCCTGCTGCCATGGAGTCTATCAGGAAAGGAAAATTACAGTAAGTATCTGATAGTAAATTTTCCATTTTCCTGACAGACTCCTATAGCAGTATACGTGTGGGAAATAACTCGCTGCACACACGGGTGGGAATTGCTGGGAAAGTAAAGATTTAATTATTAATATTATTGTCTACAGACAAGACACAAGCACCAAAGTTAACTGAGGAAAGAGCCGCTGGCTCAACACAATAGTGAGACATGAACGTGTCTATGGATGACCAGGAAGCCACCCTACAAATCATATCCGGCGCCACATGGCGTGAAGCTGCCCACGATGTCGCAATACCTCGAGTGGAATGGGCCGTCACTGCCTCTGGAGGAGTCATGCCCTTTGCCCTGTATGCCCACTGAATGGTCTGAATGATCCAGGATGATATTGATCTTGTCGAGGCCTTCATTCCCTTGTTTTTCCCCTGTAGCAGAACAAAGAGGTGCTCCGACTTACGAAAAGAAGCTGTAGCCTCCAGATATTGACTCAATGTGTGACCCACATCCAGAGGGTGAATTCCCGTGTTATTTGCTGTATTGTAGGTTGGAAGGACAATCTCCTGGTTCTCATGGAAAACCGAAGACACTTTCGGTCTAGCCCCTAGCATGGGAACTAAGACCACTCTGTCGGGAAAAAAGGTGAGGAAGGGCTCCACCGAACCCAAGTCTCTGATTTCAGACACTCGTTTCGCCGAGGTGACAGCAACTAGAAAGACCGTCTTCATTGTCAACACCTTGACTGACAGCCGCTTGCTGGAACTAGAGCCAAGATTTTACAAGAAATCCAAGACAAGTGGAAGATCCCACTTGGGGAACCTTGACTGCTTCTGAGGCCTAAGCCTAATTGCCCCTTAGAAGAATTGGCGAACAAGATGATTATTGGCCCAGGAACAACCCGTGAAGGCTGAAATTGCCGAGACCTGGACCCGTAATGAGCTGACTGAAAGTCCAAGGTCAAGGCCAGATTGTAAGAAGCCAATGATATCTGAAGCACCTGGACTGACAACTGAGGCAGATCTGGAGTCCATATAATGTGAGAATTTTGACCAGATGCGTTCGTAAACTCTATTGGTACTTCTTCTTCTTGCGCTTAGAAGAGTCGGGATTGCCTCCTGCGGACAGCCTAGGGCTTCCAACCTTCCCCTCTCAAGAACCATGCCCTGAGGTGCAGATACACAGGGCAGGGATGCAGCTTCGCTCCTTGAGCTAGAAGATCTGGTCTGGAAGGAAGGGGAACTGGGTCCCTGAAGCTGAGGCACATCAGCAGTGGAAACCAAGGCCTGTTGGGCCAAAACGGTATTACCGCAATGATCTCCACTGCCTCCACCCTGAGTCTCCTAAGAAATTGAAAGACTAGTGGTACCAGAGGGAAGGCGTATGCCCGGCGAAATCTCCACAGGTCTGAAAGCGCATCTATCCCCCAAGCCTAAGGATCCTGGAACCTCGCATAGTATTTCTTCAATTTGCGATTGCAAGCTGAGGCGAATAGATCCACCTCCGGCAACACTCCCAGCGTCAGGATCCAGCTGAAGACCTCTCTGTGTAGGGACCACTCGTTGTTGTCTAGTTCTATTCTGGACAGGAAGTCCGCCTGCGAATTCTGGTCCCCCAGAATATATACTGCCAATAGATTGCAAAGGTATTTCTGAGCAAACTCCATTATTGGCTCCACCTCCCGTAGCAAAGAGCCGATGCGGGTCCCCCCTTGCTCTTCATATATGCCACCGCGGCTGTATTGTCCATCTGAATCATCACTGGGGCATTCGATGTCAGGTGAAGGAATGCTTGCAGAGCCTTGAACGCAGCCCGCAACTCCAGAATGTTGGAGACTATACCTTGCCTTGCACCACCTCTGACAAGCAGTGAGCGCCCCAGCCCCAGTTGCTGGCATCTGACGTCATTGTTAGCCAGGTGGCTGGAATCAGAGAGTGACATCTGGAGAGGTTCTCGCGCCGAAGCCACCAAAGAGGGACTGTCTCATAGAGGAGGTTATCCGGATGCGCTGTGAGTCGCTGTGAGACCTCCACTGCTTCAGGAACCCTCTCTGAAAGGGCCTCATCCTCCACTGAGCCCACTTCACCATAGGGATGCATGCCGTCATTGTGCCTATCACCTTCATGCACTGGAGAGCTGAGAGCCACTGAGAAGAGAGAACTCGGTCCACACGGTCCCGAATCACCATAATTTTCTCCTCCGGGAGTGAGATCGTGCCTGCCTCCGTATCGAAGAGGGCACCCAGGAAGACTAGGGACTGTGATGGTACCAGATGACTTTTGTCCCAATTCATGAGCCAACTGAATTCCAGAAGGGTTGAGATGACAAAGTCCCGATGTTCCAACAACTGGAGCTTGTCTTGGGACAGGAGAAGGAGGTCGTCTAGGTAGTGGAACAGACGAACTCCCTTGACCCTCAGCACAGCTACCAAGTCTAGCAGAACTTTGGAGAAGACACGAGGTGACGTGGTCAGGCCAAATGGGAGGCAAGTAAATTGACAATGCAATTGGCCTACTGCAAAGGGAGAGATTGTGCTGGAAATCCACCGCTATCGGGACGTGAAAGTAAGCATCCTTGAGATCGATCTACACCATCCAATCTCCTGGCTGAACCGACTGCTGTATGGTATGCAGGGACTCCATTTTGAACTTCTCCTTCTTTATGAAACGGTTGAGGTGGGTCAGATCTATAACCGACCTCCACGAGCCGTTTTTCTTCTGGACAAGAAATAAAGGAGAATAGATCCCCTGGCCCCGTTCTGAACTTGGAACGGGCCTGACTGTGTGCTCCAGAAGGGAATTTATATAATCTGACAAGATCTCTCTCTTTTCCCTTGAGGATGGAATAGTCGTTGGGATAAACCTTTGCCTGGGCATTTCGGAAGAAACCCATGCGTGGCCTGTAGACACCATTTTGAGTGTCCAGAAATCCCTGATCGAGGCCGCCCAGACATGCCAGAAATGGCATAAATGAGCCCCTACCGGGCATGCTTGGGCGGGCCCAATATCAAAAGGACATGGCCGGACCCTGGCCCCCTGAAGAACCTCCCTTCGTGGTCTTCTGCTGAGCTGAGCGCTTAGTCCTCCAGGACCTACCGAACTCCCGCCCAGGCTTATAGCTACAAGCTTCCCTGGCTCGATCAAAGCTCTGCTTCTTTGATGAGGAGCGCCTCTGCCCCTGCTGGTGCCAGTCCAGAGGAAGGAACCCTGATTTTCCACCTGTGGCTCGGGATATGGCATCATTCACTTTATTACCAAAGAGGGACTCCCCCTCAAAGGGGATCCGGCACCAAGCCTGCTTGGATGCCGGATCCGCCCGCCATGGATGGAGCCACAGAGCCCGCTTGGCCGTAACTGACGCCATCATAACCCGAGCCACCAGGCGGATGATGTCCAGAGATGCCTCCCCCAGGAAGGCTGAAGCCATCCTGAGTTCTTGAATGGGTGACTTCTGTGCCTCTTCGGCGGAGAATTCTGCCAATGAAGCTTCCACCTTATCTGACCACGCTTCCATGGCCTTAGAAATTGCTGCTAAGGCTATAGCTGGTTTGCATGCCATGCCTGCGGACATATATATCCGTTTAAGGTCCGCATCAATCCGCCTCTCCAAAGGGTCTTTAAAAGAGACCGTATCTTCCAATGGAAGCTTCACATATTTCACCAGCCTCATTAAGGCTGCATCCACCCTTGGAGCTGTCTCCAGGTGCTTCACCTCTTCCTCCTTAAAAGGGTACATCCTCTGTACCTTTGATGCCAATGAGCTCCTCCTCTCCATCTTGGCCCATTCATCTGAAATAATTTCTCCCAATTCCGGCAGGAAGGGAAAATTGGTGTGCTCCTTGCTGAGCTGTTTGAATAGCCTTTTCTGTTTTGGAAGCGAAACCGCCAGATCCTCTAAGTCCAAGGCCTCCTTCACCGCTTCAACCAAGGAAGGGACTAGGGCATAACTGAACCCAACCGCAAGAGCCACATCTGAATCTTCGTCGGAGTGAATTGGCGACTGACGCCTGGGCTGAAAAGAATCCCACGGATCCTCAGACTGATTTTCCAAGGTAAATGATCTTGAAGATGCCAAGGGAGGGGCTTGAGGCTGACGGGTATCTCTCTCTTGAAGAGAATCTCTGACCACCCGCTTAACCAATTGCTCCAAACGCTGGATATGGCTTTCCTTTTCATCGACTGCTTTCTTGTAGCAGCGGTCACAGAGGGATTCATCCGCTGAAACTGTCACTTTGCATACCCAGCATGTTCTGCCGTCCCTTTCCCCTGTACGGGAAGAGTGTGGACGGGAGCTGACGTGGCGTCCTGCGTCTGAGTGCGCTACATGACGCCCTGATTTAGATGATGAGCTATGGTGAGATTTGGATGAACCACTTTGCCTGCGCGAACTCCGGTGAGAGCCAGACCTAGAAGGGCTATATGAAAGAGAGAGAGAGAAACAATGGTGTGCCTTTAAATAAAATAAGCCTGCTCCAGACAGAAACATTCCCAACATAACCAACCCTCCCCTTCCCCCAGCCCTCCCCCTACATGCAGGACCACTAGGTACCTGTTGGGCAAGGGCTGACCACCAGGGGGCAGAGGAAAGTCCATGGTTACAGTCACCTAGGGGGTGAGGTAGAGTAAGAATTGTGCTGACACAACCCATCCCCCCCCCCCCGTGTTGCTCACATACCTGGGGAGACCAAGAACACAGCCTGGGGAAGATGCCGATATCCCTGCAGTCATTGCCAAGGCTTGTGCGGCTGCCCAGGCTTAATAAGCCCATAGTGACCTCATCAACTAGCGCCAGCCAGCGCCGTGGCACGCGCGCATGCGCGAGCCAAGCCTCTGTCTCGTCCCGAGATCGCACATGCGCTACCGACCGCGGGACCCGAACAGGAAGTCGGCGGCCGGAGCACCGCCTCCGGCCACCATGACTATCAGCAGGAAGGCACCACAAATGGAGGAGAAAAACGACAGGTAACTGACAAAACAAACACTTGCTGCCATTATCCATAGGAAGTTTAAATCTCACCACTCCACCGCCCAGAGCCAACCAGGACCCTCCAATGTCCAGCACACAGCAGATTAGGGCCACCCGCTCTCAGCAGGGCATCCGGCCAGCGCACACATCTCCAATCCAGCTTCAGCGCTTACTCTGCATATACCCCATACCCCGCTCTCAGCTGGGGCGTATCGGGGGGGGACGTATTCCACTGGTCACGGGCAACTGTCACGTCGTGGGGAATCTTCAGGTAGTCGAACCGAACCCTGGTCCACATGGAGGAGGACAAAAAAGGAACACGTCAGCTGGGATGGAGCAAAGATTTATGGGAGAGGGGTCCTATGGGGTAGTAGTGGAGGTGGGGCCTTACCCACACGTATGCTGCCATAGGAGTCTGTCAGGAAAAAAAAGATATAGCAAACATTTGGTAGATTTAATAGAGTTGAGCGGACACCTGGGTATTCGGGTTCGGCGGGTTCGGCCGAACTTCATGAAAAAGTTTGAGTTCGGGCCCGAACTTGACCCGAACTTGACCCCGGACCCCAAACCCCATTGAAGTCAATGGTGACCCGAACTTTTGGGCACAAAAATGGCTCTAAAAAAGTCCTGGAAAGGGCTAGAGGGCTGCAAAAGGAAGCAAAATGGGGGTAAGAGTGCCCTGCAAACAAATGTTGATAGGGAAATAACTTAAAATAACATGAAAAAAAAATGGAGGAGGAGGTGGATGTGGAGTGGGAGGTTGAGGAGGCGGTGACCGTGGCGGTGTAGGTGGTGGAAGTAGCGTTGGAGGAGGAGGAAGTAGCCAACACTGTTTTTTGTTTGTTTGTTTTTTTTTCTAATTGGGGTAGCCCCCAAAATATTGAGAAATATTTTTTTGAAAAAAAGGATACGTTCACTTAAGTATACCAATCGCTGTGTGAGCCCGGTATAAATGGCTATTTTGCACAAGGTACAGACAAGTCTTGTGGGATCCATGCCTGGTTCATTTTAATGAAGGTTAGCTTGTCCACGTTGGCTGCGGACAGGCGGCTGTGTTAACGCCCCCTGCCGTGCTAAACACACGTTCAGACAATACACTGGCTGCAGGACAGGCCAGCACCTCCAAGGCATAAAGGGCAAGCTCAGGCCATGTGCCCAGTTTGAAGACCCAAAAGTTGAATGGGACAGACCCATCAGTCAGTACGTGTAGGCGTGTGCACACATACTGTTCCATCATGTTGCTGAAATGCAGCCTCCTGCTAAGACGTTGCCTATCAGCTGGTGGTGCTGTTTGTTGTGGCGTGCTGCTGACAAAGCTTTTCCACATTTCGGCCATGCTAACCCTGCCTTCTGAGGTGCTGGCGGTGCCACAGCTGCGTTGGCGACCTCTTCCTCCTCCTCTGTCTTCGCCTTGTGCTTCCACTGAGCCCCCGGTGTCATTTGGGAATGCCCTCAGCAGCGCGTCTACCAGCGTGCGCTCGTAGTCGCGCATCTTCCGATCACACTCCAGTGAGGGGATTAAGGATGGCACGTTGTCCTTGTAACGGGGATCCAGCAGGGTGGCCACCCAATAATCAGCACAAGTTACAATGTGGGCAACTCGGCTGTAGTTGAGCAGGCACTGCAGCATGTAGTCGCTCATGTGTGCCAGGCTGCCCAGAGGCAAAGACAAGCTGTCCTCTGTGGGAGGTGTATCATCTGTGTCCTCCGTATCCCCCCCAGCCACGCTCCAGTGATGCCCACGAGCAGCGTTGGGTGCCACCCTGCTGTGAACACGGTTCCTTCTCCTCCTCTTCATCCTCCTCATCATCCTCCATCCTCCTCATCCTCCAGAATTGTGCCCTGGCTTGAAAATTTTTGACCTGGCCTATGCTGGTGCAGGAACCCACCCTCGGAGCCACTTGTGAATGACTGGCCTGATAACCGTGGAAATGACCCCTCTTCCTCCTCCTCCTGTGCCACATCCTCTTCCATCATTGCCCGAAGTGTTTTTACAAGGAGACATACAAGTGGGATAGTAACGCTGAGAACAGCATCATTGGCACTGGCCATGTTGGTGGAGTGCTTGAAACACTGCAATATGGTACACATGTCTCGCATGGAGGCCCACTCGTTGGTGGTGAAGTGGTGCTGTTCTGCAGAGCGACTGACCCATGCGTGCTGCAGCTGAAACTCCACTATTGCCTGCTGCTGCTCGCACAGTCTCTCCAGCATGTGCAAGGTGGAGTTTCACCTTGTGGGCACGTCGCATAAGAGGTGGTGAGCGGGAAGGCCGAAGTTCCGCTGCAGCGCAGACAGGCAAGCAGAACCAGGGTGAGAATGCCGAAAGCGCGCACAGACAGCACGCACTTTCTGCAGCAGCTCTGACATATCCGGGTAGTTTTTTAGAAATTTCTGCACCACCAAATTCAGCACATGCGCCAGGCAAGGGATGTGCGTCAAACTGGCTAGGCCCAGAGCTGCTACGAGATTTCGCCCATTATCGCACGCCACCAGGCCGGGCTTGAGGCTCAGTGGCAACAACCACTCATCGGTCTGTTGTTCAATGCCCATCCACAGCTCCTGCGCAATGTGGGTTTTATACCCCAAACATATCGGTTTTAAAACAGCCTGCTGTCATTTCCCCCTGGATGTGCTGAAGTTGGTGGTGAAGGTGTTACGCTGACCGGATAAGGAGGTGGTAGAGGAGGAGGAAGCGGAGTAGGAGGAGGAGGCAACAGGAGACAAATGCCCTGCAATCTTCAGTGGCCGAAGGACTTGCGCCAAACTGCTGTCCGCCTCAGGCCCACCCGCCACTACATTTGCCCAGTGTGCAGTTAACGAGATATAGCGTCCCTGCCCGTGCTTCTTTGTGCAGGGAAGGGATGGCTCACCTGGAAAAGTAGTGGCGGCTGGGAACCATGTACTGTGGGACAGCCACCGCCATCAGGTTTTTAAAACTGTCCGTGTCCACCAGAGGGATTGACAGCATTTCAAAGGCCAGGAATTTTGAAATGCTGGCATTCAGGGCCAGGGATCACGAGTGGGTAGGGGGTACTTCCTCTTTCTCTCCAGTGTTTGGGAGATGGACAGCTGTAAGCTTCCATGGGACCATGGTGTGGAAATGCTTGGGGATGGTGGCGGACATGGTGGCGTTGCTGTCACATCGTCTGTTTGCTGGGTGGCAGGTGACACTGGCACTGTAAAGGTGGAGGAAGAGGCTGAAGCAGCAGCAGAACAGGATGCAGGAGGAGCCCGAGACCTTTCTTGGATTTTGAGGTGCTTATTCCACTGCAGCTCATGCTTTGCATGTAGATGCCTGGTCATGCAGGTTGTGCTCAGGTTTAGAACATTTGTGCCTCGCTTCAGGCTCTGATTGCACAGCGTGAAAACCACTTGTGTCTTGTCGTCAGCACATTGTCTGAAGAACTGCCATGCCAGGGAACTCCTTTGAGCTGCCTTTGGTGTGCTAGGTCCCTGGGTACGGTGGATAGTAGCAGGTGTACTGTCTAGGGGACGCTGCTTCCTCATTTGCTGTGCTGGTGCCTCTATGAGACCACCACCCCTTCCTACAAACTGCACACGTCACTCACATGACCTTCATTCCATGTGGGGTCTAGGACCTCATCATCCTCCACATCATCTTCCACCCACTCTTCACCACTGCCCTCCTTGTCAGTCTGCACACTGTAGAAAGCCGTAGCAGTTTCGTCATCATCAGAGACGTGCTGCGGTGGTGTTTCCAAGTCCTCATCCTGAAACAGAAGTGGTTGGGCATCGGTGCACTCAATGTCTTCCACTTCTGGGGCAGGGCTATGTGGATGGCCCATGGAATGCACACCAGCAGAGTCATCAAAAAGCATAAGAGACTGCTGCATGACTTGGGGCTCAGACTGCTTGGCTGATTTACAAGGGGCTGAGGGGAAAGTCAGATGGCCATGGGGTTCAGGTGCCAGCTCTGAGCTTTCAGCAAGGGACTGGGTGGGAGACAATGTGAAGGAACTGGAGGAATTGTCTGCCACCCAATCTACTATCGCCTGTACTTGTTCTGGCCTCACCATTTGTTGAGCGGCATTCGGGCCTACTATATAACGTTGAAGGTTCTGTCGGCTACTCACACCTGAGTAAGGTGTTTCACTTGTGCGTGTAGCTGGCATAGATCGACCACGTCCTCTCCTTGCAACAGGAGCTTCACCAACACCACCAACACCAGCAGCACCACGACCACATACCTTATTCGACGCTTTCCTCATTCTGGACACAAATGTACTATTTAGCACAAATTTATATTATTTTTTATAACGGTAATCTGTCCCTCACACCAGCAGCAGGAACCTCTCCCTATACCAGTATGAGATGATTTTATAACGGTAATCTGTCCCTCACACCAGCAGCAGGAACCTCTCCCTATACCAGTATGAGATGATTTTATAACGCTAATCTGTCCCTCACACCAGCGGCAGGAACCTCTCCCTATACCAGTATGAGATGATTTTATAACGGTAATCTATCCCTCACACCAGCAGCAGGAACCTCTCCCTATACCAGTATGAGATGATTTTATAATGGTAATCTGTCCCTCACACCAGCAAAACTAGTAAGAAACCATTTTTAGTTCTAAATTACAGTATGGAGTTCTCTAGCATAAAACATATTATATGTAAACACCTTCCTATTCCCTATGCAGACAATGCCTGCTCTCAGATCCTAGATGCTGGCGTTAATATAATAGCTAGACGTTCTAACACCCTTGGTGACATTTTGTCACCTAGCCTCTTTCAATCGATCAGAAAGTCTAGGTCGTCTCCGACCTGGCTCCATTGCAAGGGCAATTATAAATGTGGAGCACGGGAGTGTCCTTGCTGCTGCTATATTCTACAGGGCAGAACCTTTTGTTCTGTAGTGAACAGCAGACAATACCCTATTGACCATTTCTTCAACTGTAACACCAGTTATGTGATTTATCTGATCACTTGTACCAAATGTCCTTCCCAATATGTGGGGAGGACTACTAGGAGACTTCGAGATAGATTCAGGGAACACCTGGCAGATATTAGAACCCTCAAATCCACTAATGTTGCAAAACATTTTAACGGTAATCTGTCCCTCACACCAGCAGCAGGAACCTCTCCCTATACCAGTATGAGATGATCTTATAACGCTAATCATTTCCTCACACCAGCAGCAGGAACCTCTCCCTATACTAGTATGAGATGATTTTATAACGGTAATCTATCCCTCACACCAGAGGCAGGAACCTCTCCCTATACCAGTATGACATGATTTTATAACGGTAATCTGTCCCTCACAGCGGCGGCAGCATCCTCTCCCTACACTAGTCTGAGAGCATGTGACATGCAGCGCTACGTGACTCCAGCTCATATCGAGTCTGGGTCACATGATGCACTGGCCAATCACAGCCATGCCATTAGTAGGCATGGCTGTGATGGCTTCTAAGGGCAAACTAGTGAAACACTTGTTGATTGGCTGCCCTGCAGCTATTCAACAGGCACGAAAAAGGCGTGAAAAAATACCCGAACCCGGACTTTTTCTCAAATGTCCGGGTTCGGGACACGGACACCCTAAAGTCCGGTACGAACCCGAACTTTACAGTTCGGGTTCGCTCAACTCTAGTCTTTAACTATGTTGTGATTATTTTAGCTTCATGTGGACTTGGTGAGTTTTTTCTGCATAAAAGAGGCTGATTTATTTTGGCAGTGCCAACCACAAGTGTATTTACTGTAAACTTTGATGTATCCTTTCTCTAAGGGTCCCAAAAGTTTAAATGATGTTGTCACAAATGTAAAGTCGACCCCTCTTCATCCATTGTGTTTTGTTAAACAACCACTTGCTATAAAGATCAGCATAAAGCTACTACTCATTATAACAAAAAAAAAAAAAAATAACATAGCAACAGGGTTACTTAAAGTAGTTCTAAAGCCTTAAGGTTTTTCACCTGAATTTATTATATGCATTATCCACTTAAGGACCGGAAGGATTTCCCACTGTAGGACCAGAGTACTTTTTGCGATTCGGGACTGCGTCGCTTTAACTGACAATTGCGCGGTCCTGCGGCGTTGTACCCAAACGAAATTGACGCCCTTTTTTTCCCCACACATAGAGCTTTCTTTTGGTGGTATTTTATCACCTCTTCATCACTTCTGATCACCGCTATAAACAAAAGACAATTTTGAAAAAAAAAAATATTTTTTTAACTTTTTGCTAAAATACATATCCTAAAAAAATATAAAAAAAATATAATATTTTCTTCCTCATATTTGTGGTAAAAAAAATCTAATTATTGATTGGTTTGCACAAACGTTGCAGCGTTTACAAACCATGAGAATTCATCTATGGCGTTTTTACAATTTTTTTTTTTACTAGTAATGGCGGCGATCTGAGATTTTTATTGCGACTTTGATATTGCAGCAGACATGTTGGACAGTTTTGACACTTTTTTGGGACCAATGACATTTATACAGCGATCAGAAATTTAAATATCCACTGATTACTGTGTAAATGTCATTGGCAGTGAAGGGGTTAACCTACAGGGGGCGATCTAGGGGTTAACTGTGTTCCCTAGGCGTGTTCTAACTGTGAGGGGGCTGGGCTGCCAGGGGCCAGTAACAAGGATCAGTAGATCTCTTACACACTGCCTGACAGAGCGGGGAACATCGGCGGTACCCCGTTTCTCTTCTGTGCCAGGCAATCACGGGTAGCCGGCGGACATCGGGTCCACCCGACCAACAGCCATACTGCTGGAGAGTGCTGCCCCAAGTCGACTCAAATCACCTGACACCAGAAATCCCATTGAAATGAATGGAGCCGTGTTAATATGCATAGCGATTTCTAGGTCGCTTACAAGTCGGATCACCGTCTATGAAGAAGCTCCTTTGACGCAACTTTTACAGGAAAAGAAAATAATTTTTGAAGGCAACTCCCCTCCCTCTCTTCTCTGATTTGGCCACAGGCAAAGCCGCCTGGCATGGAGGTCGCTTCAGGTCATGTTGTAATGCCCAAAGTAGCTCTGAAGTCTCTTTCAAATCACTTTCAAATCGGCTAGCAAAGTCGCCCCTGAAGTCGGATCGCCTAGGTGTGAACCGAGCCTTAGATACTGCATCCCTTGTATAGGAGACTTCAACACAAAGGATTGGGAAAGTAAGGACAGCTACGTGGGCTGGGAGACCAGGAGATGGTCTGGGAGGCCAAGAAAGCTGAGGCGGCTAGCAGATCTAGGGGGCTGGAGGAAGTCTGGAAGTTTCTGAAAGAGCGAGCAAAACTCAGGGGGCTGTAGACAGGGCCAGACTGGCCTACCAGGATACTGGTAATTTCATGGTAGGCCGCCTGTCCTGGGGCCACTTTGAGCTGTGGCTCAAGCAGGGCTGATCCTGTGTAGCTGCACTGCACCTGTGCGCCAAAGCTTCTGTGCTGCCCACTCCCCCTCCTCCTCGTGTCTGGCACACATACATAGCAGCGATCTCCCACTGTGTCATGGAGCTGGGGGTCTGAGCTGTTCGGCGGCGCTGTAAAAAAGTCCCGCCTCCTAGACGGGTTTCTGTGTTTGACAGAACACTGATCCAATGGGGCATTGAATCAGTGTTACATGTGTCACAGGAGGCAGGACTTTCTTACAGCGGCTGCCTGGGCGGGCAATTTAAATCCAAGCTCCATGATCCAGGTACTAGTGGGCACTGCACTGATAGGCTGCATTGGTGGGTACTGCACAAGTAGGCTGCATTTGGTGGGCACTGCACAGGTGGACTGCATTTGGTGGGCATTGCACAGGTGGGCTTCATTTGGTGGGCACTGCACAGGTAGGCTGAATTTGGTGGGCACTGCACTGATGGGCTGCATTTGGTGGGCATTGCACTGGTGGGCACTGCACTGATGGGGCTGCATTTGGTGGGCAATGCACAGGTGGGCTGCATTTGGTGGGTACTGCACAGGTGGGCTGCATTTGGTGGGCATTGCACTGGGGGGCTGCATTTGGTGGGCATTGCACAGGTGGGCTGCATTTGGTAGACACTGCACAGGTGGGCTGAATTTGGTGGGCATTGCACTGGTGGTCACTGCACACGTGGGCTGCATTTGGTGGGCACTGCACACGTGGGCTGCATTTGGTTGGCACTGCACAGGTGGGCTGCATTTGGTGGGTACTGCACAGGTGGGCTGCATTTGGTGACCATAGCACAGGTGGGCTGCATTTGCTGGGCATTGCACTTGTGGGCTACATTTGGTGGGCATTGCACTGGTAGGCACTGCACATGTGGACTGCATTTGGTGGGCACTGCACACGTGGGCTGCATTTGGTTGGCACTGCACAGGTGAGCTGCATTTGGTGGGTACTGCACAGGTGGGCTGCATTTGGTGACCATAGCACAGGTGGGCTGCATTTGCTGGGCATTGCACTAGTGGGCTGCATTTGGTGGGCATTGCACTGGTAGGCACTGCACAGGTGGGCTGCATTTGGTTGGCACTGCACAGGTGGGCTGCATTTGGTGGGCATTGTACTGGTGGGCTGCATTTTGTGGGCATTGCACAGGTGGGCTGCATTTGGTGGGCATTGTACTGGTGGGCACTGCACAGGTGGGCAGCATTTGGTGGGTATTGCACTGGTGGGCTGCATTTTGTGGGCATTGTACTGGTGGGCACTGCACAGGTGGGCTGTATTTGGTGGGCACTGCACAGGTGGGCTGCATTTGGTGGGCATTGCATTGGTGGGCTGCATTTTGTGGGCACTGTACAGGTGGGCTGCATTTGGTGGGCACTGCACTGGTGGGCTGCATTTGGTTGGCACTGCACTGGTGGGCTGCATTTGGTGGGCACTGCACTGGTAGGCTTAATTTGGTGGGCACTGCGCTGATAGGCTACATTTGGTGGGCACTGCACTGGTGGGCTGCATTTGGTGGGCACTGGTGGGCTGCATTTGGTGGGAACTGATGAGGCTGCATTTGGTGGGAACTGATAGGGTTGCATTTGGTGGACACTGGTAGGCTGCATTTGATGGGCACCGGTGAGGATGCTTTTGATGGGCACTGCTGAGGCTGTACTTGATAGGCACTGGTGTGGCTGCATTTGATAGTCACTGGTGAGGCTGCATTTGATGGCACTGATGAGGCTACATTTGATGGGCACTGGTGAGGCTGCATTTGATGGGCACTGGTGAGGCTGCATTGATGCATTGATCTTTTGCACCTGAGAGGAGGTCAGCATCAGTGCCGCCAAGCCAGTCTGAGGGAGGTCAGTGATGTAAGGGGGAGTGATCATAATAATGTGATAGGGTACTGATATAAAGGTTTCCCCCTTAAATTAGCCACCCTTTACCTTAGTGTATTCTTTCTGTGGAAAGTGGTCTCTGGTGGTCACCAGATCCGCCCCCCCCAGCATTCCCGGGGTCCCCCTTGATGATTGCTCCACTTTTACTACTTTTAACTGGAATTTGTTCTTATATATACAGTATCTCACAAAAGTGAGTACACCCCTCACATTTTTGTAAATATTTTATTATATCTTTTCATGTGACAACACTAAAGAAATTACACTTTGATACAATGTAAGGTAGTGAGTGTACAGCTTGTATAACAGTGTAAATTTGCTGTTCCCTCAAAATAATTAACCACAGGACCGGAAGGATTTCCCACCTTAGGACCAAAGCACTTTTTGTGATTCAGCACTGCGTTGCTTTAACTGACAATTGCGCGGTCGTGTGACGTTGAACCCAAACGAAATTTGCGCCCTTTTTTCCCCACAAATAGTGCTTTCTTTTTGTGGTATTTGAGTCATTTCTGATCACCGCTATAAACAAAAAAGAGCCGCAATTTTGCAGAAAAAACAATATTTCTTACTTTTTGCTAAAATACATATCCAAAAATATATATAAAAAATTTTTATTCATTGGTTTTGGCCGATTTCTATTCTTCCTCATATATTTGGTAAAAAAAAAAAAAAAAAATCGCAATCGGCGTTTATTGATTGGTTTGCGCAAAAGTTGCCTCGTTTACAAACCATGATAATTTATTTCTGGCGTTTTAACATTTTTTTTCTTTACTAGTAATGGCGGCGATCTGCGATTTTTATTGGGACTGTGATATTGGCACGGACATGTCGGACATTTTTGACACTTTTTTGGGACCAATGACATTTATACAGCGATCAGAAATTTAAATATTCACTGATTACTGTATAAATATAATAAGTATAGGTAAAAGTCCGCGCACACCAAGATATGCAAATAAGATGTTTAAAATGCAAGATAAAAAAATATGAATTAATTAAAAAAGTCTGACACAGGCAGCCCGCAGAAAAACAACTGATCAAAATTGTTCCAACAAGAATAAAAGATATAACATGTGGGATTTTGAAATCGAGGCGTGGAACTCACGCCAATCGGCGCCATTTTGATTACCAGGATGGACTTCCGGTATCAACCCTTTGTGGGCGTATTTGCCAATTTATGTACTTTTATTACATATAGGGGTAGTGACAGGAGGGGGGTATACCCCAGATGACGGCTATTGGAGCCGAAACGCGTCGGGTTTCCGTACCCCCCCTGTCACAATTTTGATTGAGAGCTCTTTTTAATCTTATACCTTGTGAGTATAATTCATTTTGTTTAAATAAATCCTCTACATACAGTATTACACTATTTCGGCTTTTTTCTTCTACCCATTACAACACGATATACATCAATACTGGCTGAGATTACTGCTTTGGAAAAGTCGGAGACGTTTTGTCCAGGTTAGAGATCTTCCTAGCTTCTCCTTCACCTCGGGTTCCCACCAACGGTCGATACCCACCATCCTCAGATAATCTTCGCCAGGGACATCTGTGACCCGTATACCCTTCAGTGGACCCGGATGACAGCTGACGACTCTTCCCATTGATTCAACTGCGCATGGCCTATGGGATTCTGGTAAGCTCACATCCATTACTATTTTTGGATTGATCGGAATACCCTATTGGCCCGTGTGTTTTCCTACAGATAAGATTGGTTGCATCTGTTTTCAATATATTGGGATTCATCTCCTATGATGTGAATCTATTCTCATATCTGAACCACATTTTTCAAGTGAACATTTCCCTTGGATATTATTATATGTGTTATGGGCGCTGCATTATATCTTTTATTACTGTATAAATATAATTGGCAGGGAAGGGGTTAACCTGCAGGAGGCAGTGAAGGGGTTAACTGTGTTCCCTGTGTGTGTTCTAACTGTATGGGGGCTGGGCTGCCAGGAGCACCAGAGATCTAACTGATCCCGAGAAGATTTCTGACATGCCGCCTGTGAGAACGGGGAACCGCCGTGTTTACCTGCCTGCGAGCACCGACGATAAGCGCCAATTCACGGGACAGAACCACACTGTCGCCGCTTATAGTCATTACGCTTATAGTCATTAAGTGGTTAAACACAAAACTAGTAATGCCTAAACTACTGGCAACAAAAGTGAGTACACCACTAAGTGAAAATGTCCAAATTGGGCCCAATTAGCCATTCTCCCTCGCCAGTGTCATGTGACTCATTAGTGTTACAAGGTCCCAAGTGTGAATGGGGAGCAGGTGTGTTAAATTTGGTGTTATCGCTCTCACTCTCTCATACTGGTCACTGGAAGTTCAACATGGCACCTCATAGCAAAGAACTCTCTTAGGATCTGAAAAAAAGAATTGTTGCTCTACATAAAGATGGCCTATGCTATGAGAAGATTGCCAACACTCTGAAACTGAGCTGCAGCATGGTGGCCAGGCTATACAGTGGTTTAACAGGACAGGTTCCACTCAGAACAGGCCTCGCCATGGTCGACCAAAGAAGTTGAGTGCACGTGCTCAGCATCATATCCAGAGGTTATCTTTGGGAAATAGATGTATGAGTGCTGCCAGCATTGCTGCAGAGGTTGAAGGGCTGGGGGGGACAGCCTGTCCGTGCTCAGACCATATGCCGCACACTGCATCAAATTAATCTGCATGGCTTTTGTCCCAGGTGGAAGCCTCTTTTAAAGATAATGCAAAAGTAAGCCCGCAAACAGTTTGCTGAAGACAAGCAGAATAAGGACTAGGATTACTGGAATCATGTCCTGTAGTCTGATGACACCAAGAAAAACATACTTGGTTCAATGGGGTCAAGCGTTGTGGTGGCAACCAGGTGAGGAGTACAAAGACAAGTGTGTCTTGCCTACAGTCAAGCATGGTGATGGGAGTGTCATGGTCTGGGGCTGCATGCGTGCTGCCGGCACTGGGGAGCTACAGTTCATTGATGGAACCCTGAATGCCTACATGTGCTGTCACATTCTGAAGCAGAGCATGATCCCCTCCCTTCGGAGACTGGACCACAGGGCAGTATTCCAACATGATAATGACCCAAAACACACCTCCAAGTTTACCACTGTCCTGCTAAAGAATCTGAGGGTAAAGGTGATGAACTGTTCAAGCATGTTTCCAGACCTAAACCTTATTGAGCATCTGTGGGACATCCTCAAATGGAAGGTGGAGGAGCGCAAGGTCTCTAACATTCCCCAGCTCCGTGATGTCGTCATGGAAGAGGCCTCCTGTGGCAACCTGTGAAGCTCTGGTGAACTCCATGCCCAAGAGGGTTAAGGCAGTGCTGGAAAATAATGGTGGCCACACAAAATATTGACACCTTGGGCCCAACTTGGACATTTTCACGTAGGGGTGTACTAACTTTTGTTGCCAGCAGTTTAGACATTAATGGCTGTGTGTTGAGTTATTTTGAGGGAACAGCAAATTTACATTGTTATACAAGCTGTACACTCACTACTTTACATTGTAGCAAAGGGGTTGATTTATTAAAACGGTAGAGTGCAACATCTGGTGCAACTCTACAAAGAAACCGATCAGCTTCCAGTTTTTTTTTTTTGTTAAAGCTTAACTAAAGAAGCTGAAGTTAGAAGCTGGTTGGCTACCATGCACAGCTGCACCAGATTTTGCACTCTCCAGTTTTAGTAAATCAACCCCAAAATGTAATTTCTTCAGTGTTGTCACATGAAAATATATAATAAAATATTTACAAAAATGTGAGGGGTATTCTGTAACTCCAGTCATATGCGAGGATATGAATAAGGCCAGATAGCTTAACTCACCTTCCTATCAAAACACAACAAAGTCCTTTAACTTTCTTAACTTTATTTGTAAAATAACAGTAGAGCATTTGTAGACGAGTTTGTAGATGTTGTATGTTGAGAGAGAGCTTCTCTATGTGGAATGCTTATCCAGGAAGTATGTAAAAAACAGGATGCTTATTGCAAGGCCTGTCCGGATGTACTTAAAGCGGTAGTAAACCCATGCATTTAACAGGTTAAAACCAGTCACATTTCCAGCACGTGCCGGAAATGTAACACTCCCATTGGTTGTGCTCTAAACCAAACTGTCAAACCATCCAATGGCTGGTGTCATAGCTGATCACATGTGCAGCATCATGGCAGTTTTAGATTAAACAGAGGCAAAGATGGCAGCTTCCTTGGCTGAAAATGATAGGAGGGTTTACTACCACTTTAAAGACTTCACGAGTAAAAGACAAGCACAGGGGTGTGGGCTAACCAGGAAAAGGAACAGGGAGAAACTAACTAATACATTTTTGACAGGGAGAATGGGCTAATCCATTCTCTCTACAAGAGAATTGAGAGGTTACCATGGCAACCAGACTTTAGTAGGTCAGAAAAGTAAACACTGCAAAAAAGGAGACACGGCAAACAAACTAGGGACTCTTGTTCCATGATAGGGGTGTACTCACTTTTGTGAGATACTGTATATTAAGCCCTATGTGCTTTCATATCGGTCTTATCTATATATAATACACTCTTCAAATGTGCTTTAAAATGCATGGATTTCCCTTTTATGAATAAGAAAATGACATAATGATGTTGGGCTGGTATAATAATGCTATGTGGCTGGTATGACATTTTTTCCAGGGCTGGTTTTTATTCCTAGTCTGGCCCTGGCTGTAGAACCATATTTGGGGGCCAGGAGCAGGCCCGTGCAGCGTGGTACTGCAACTGAGGTGAAAGTGAGCCTAAGAGCAAGGTGGCTTGGTATTTTTCATTATTTGTGTTTGCTGGAGAAGAACTCCGTAGTGGGAAATCAAAATTTGTTCGACTACTACTTTGCTTTTCATTGAATAGAAGTGGGCCGTCGAACCCTTAACTATAGTTTCTGTCTGACATTAGAGTGGTTGTAAAGGCTGAAGGTTTTTTTTTTACCTTCATGCATTATATGCATGCAAGTAAAAACATTACTGTGTGCAACAGCCCCCCTAATACTTACCTGAGCCCCCTCTCAATCCAGCAATGTCCACGAGAGCCTTGCCTCTCTGTAGACTCGCACTCCTGATTGGCCATTGGCTCCCATCAGTCACAGCCAGAGAGCCAATCAGGAGACGGAGGGGACGAGTCCACACAGAGATGCAGCTCGGGACTGTGCCTGCTTGGGTGCCCACACAGCAAGCTGCTTGCTGTGGGGGGCACCTGGCAGGAGGGAGGGGCAAGGAGTGTGGGAATATCCACTCTGCTCTGTACAAAACCGATACCCAGAGCTGGTAAGTGTAACATGTTTGTTATTTAAAAAGAAAAAAACAAGTCTTTAATATCACTTTAACTCACTTTACAAACGCATCTAGCACGAAAGATAAACGTCCCCCATATCACACATGCACAGGCTTTTCTCAATGGAGGGGGGAGGGGATGGGTCCCTGATGGACTGTCTTGAATGGAGCTCAGCCTGAAAACCCGAAGTTATCAACCTCCGCCATGCCGGAGAGCAAGAGCAAGAGGACCAAGCGCCTTCAAGAGAAAATGTTCTACACGAATCAGCAGCCTGTATCGAAACTAGACTAGTAGCAAAAACCATGGGACTTCTAAGGCACAGCATATTTATAAAATGTGATATTTATTCAAAAATCTGTTTAAAATTAGACACTTATAGTATGTCTTTACATAAGACCGCAATAAAGTACAATACAATACAAAATTAATAAAACCAATCGATCTCAATACTACAGTAGTTTGTGCGTGATAGTCTTTGCAGCTCGACGCGTTTCTTGGACAAAGTCCTCTTCATCAGGAGCTATTAACACAGACTTTTGTTAACTGTCATTCAAATGAAATAACAATATTATCAAAATGTGTATCATAATATGGCATAATAGCAGTTTATTTATTTGACACTATAATAAAACTCCCCCAAAGGTAAGTATGAAAAACAGGGAGGAAGAAAAGAAAAAGTCAGGATGAAGAGGGAGGAAAGGAAGAAACCAAGAAAAGGGGTTAGAGAGGTGTCCAGGTGTCAAGAAGAGGGCCCACAGAGCATACAGGCCCATTCTGGGGTCCCAGAGGTCCCTCTCCTCCTCAGCAGCCTGCACATTGTGTGACATACTTAATAACAGGTAAGTCATGTGGCTGAGGCTATAGAGTAAAAAAAAAAATGGACTAAACTTCAGCCTTAGGTATCCAAAGACATCACCTCTAGCCTTGGCTGTGAGCTGTGACGCTAATTCAGCGTAGCACAGGTAAGGGGTTAATCAGGGAAGGATCAGCTACTCTGCTTAGTCTTAGTAGCTGAAATATACTACATCTTTGCTTGTTGCTTGAAACTTACAGAGTTAGTGGCTTCAGGGAATCAGTATGTAGAAAGAAGTTTTTTTCTTGTTGCTAATTTACTTTAAATAATTCTGGGCTGCTCTGGATTTACTTAGTGAGTGCCACTCAGTACATATATAAGTTTACCATCTCCCTACTAGAGAGCATCTATATGACGTGTACTACATTGTTATCTTCTTGTATACAAAAAACTGTTGTTTCTTTTCAACACATCATGTTTTACTTACAGATAGGATTTTTATGTCTAGCCCTCAATGCAATACGCCCTGAAGAAGGACCCTAACTCCGAAACATGTTGGGATGATCATGGGACTTGCCCCCTGGTTCCACTTTAATGTGGCTATATAGGCATGCAACTCCAATGCATTGAGTATTGCTTATCTATGTACTGTAATTACTGTGGCACCTATTTATGAATTAATGTGTCTGTATTCTACTTACATGGCTTGCCCCATGTGTCACATCTCTGTATATCTAAATGTTTTTTAATGCTTTATTATCAATAAAATTCGTTTTTTTATGAAAACATTTCCCTACTCCTTGCCACGCCTTTTTTGCCTCAAAAGTCCAAGGGGATTATTCATGAGATTCTGGTCATCATACTGACCTCTCTCAATAGTTTTCAATTATATAGGACGTTGGCAGATACTATGTTATTGAGTTTCAGTGCCACCCATAGTTCTTACTTCAAATAGGGCGGCACAGTGGTGTAGTGGATAGCACTTTTGCCTAGCAGCAAAAGGGTCACTGGTTCGAATCCCGACCACGGACACTACCTGCCTGGAGTTTGCATGTTCTGTGCCTGTGTGGGTTTCCTCCAGGTACTCCGGTTTCCTCCCACACTCCAAAGACATGCTGGTAGGTTAATTGGATCCTGTCTAAATTGGCCCTAGTATGTATGAATGTGGGTTAGGGTCCTTAGATTGTAGGCTCCTTGAGGGTAAGGACTGATGTGAATGTACAATGTATATGTAAAGCGCTGCGTAAACTGACGGCGCTATATAAGTACCTAAAATAAATAAATAATTTAAACCTTACAATGAAATTGTTCAAACATGTTATAGTTTGCTGCCCCCTACAGGACATTTTAGAATTATTTGCAACACAATTCTTGTTTTGACTGCAAACCAGTTTTTATTGCCCTATCAACCAATCAGAATCTATTTATTATTATTTCTTTCTGGAATGGATGCATGTAAGATTAGCTGATGTGAAAAAAAAGCTTTTACTTTAATTTTATGCATGAGGCCCAGAATAATTTGATAAAATATTTAGCCCATTTTTAAGGGATATCTGGCAATAATATGACCATTTTTATTAATATGTATGCTAGCCATTTACTAGTGTTTTATTCTTTTTAGCTGTAATAAAAATAAGAGAAATACAATAGTCCCTTAGAAAACAGAACTTTATTGCAAGATATCTGTAATATAAAAATTGTTTTGCAATATTAATAATTTGTAGATTGTTTTACAGCCTTATATATTGAATTATTCATTTTAAACGTGTTAGGTGCATATGTTCTTAAGAAGCAATAAAAAAAAATGTTCCTCATATGAATTTGGTCACAATCTATTCATTCCATAAAATATGAATTCAGTTTAAACGTGCAAGATGAATTTAAACTTAATAAGCCTGTGAGCTGCAAGGCAGCGTCATAACTAGACCTGGACAGCTGGAACATTTTGAAATCAAACCAGATGTTTATGAAAAGAAAAAAAGCAAGAAAGTGCAAGCAAGCCACAGGGGCCCTCTGCTTTGTGACTAATGGAAACATTGCTGTATAAACATGCAAGTGCATGTCATTTCAAATATTGTGCGCATTTTGTATTAAGGACCCAGAAAAGAATACAAAACATGTATTGTCATTTCATCATTACCGTAAAACTACTTTATTACTGCGCCTTTTTTTTCTGGGATACGATAAGTGGGTATTTTGCTGAAAGGTGTTTACAGTACAATGTCTTGGGACGTCTTCCAAGTGTAATTTTAACCGTTGTGTATAAATCCAGGAATTTTTCTTTGCTTATTGATTGAAGTCTTCTGGTAGTGGAGGAATTTACAGTAAAGATGGTTTTATGGTTGGGTGGACTGCAAGCTGAATTTCATGGTGCTTTTTTATAGAAGGACAGACACAAGTCTAAGCACACATTACATTCCGATGTTGTCGACTTCTGTTTACTGCCATTAAAGCCCATCCCTCCCACCCCACTCACAAACTATTCAAAAAAAAAAAACTTCAAAAACTCTTTTAACTTACCCAAATTTGTGGGCACCTCTGCCAATAATCAAGATTAGTTATCAGAACAGTATGTGCCCACTAACTGGTTCCCTCATGGTGATGCTATAGTGAGACTGTAACCTTCTGGAGCATGAGAGTACCTATCTGCTGGGCAGCAAAAAAGAAGTGGCAACCTCACTCAGGCAGAAGGACTCTTCAACTCTGCAGACTAGTGGTAACCATACACACTTTTATAAACAATTGATTCATTTTCTAATCAATAGTCGATCTATAGCCGACAACCCATTTGATTGATTAAGGTTTTACAATAATAAATAAAAGCTGCTCATTTTAACCACCCCTGCTGGTGTTAAATGCTTTGTCTCACCCATATAAACTCATACATTCTGCTGGAGAGCTTGGGCATTTGAAAAAAAACAGACTTGCTGGCGGGATCACCAGATGAAAATAGAAGAAAGAAAGCCTAAAAAAAATGAAATTAATTAGAAGAAAGAAAGCTTAAAAAAGATAATGAATACAGCCATCACATCTCAGAATTGGTAAGCCGCAATATAATAAATGTTTGCTTTTGGGTTAAATACTGCTTTAACTAATGCATTTATATATTTAATTTTTGTGAATTGACTTTTACACTGGCTAATGGTATTTGTTTTGTTTAAAGATGCTTTTATTAATGTTTTAGAAACAAAACATAGAAAGAAAAAATAAAACTGTGCACCACGCATAATAATGTACAGACATACTTGATTCAACATCATATACATTGCATGCCATTGTCTACATCTTTTAAGCTCTGCAGATAATCCACATTGATGCACATAAATAAAGGTAATCAAAACTTAAACCATTCCTCTTTGTTGACTGAATGTCTCTCCACAGAGAAACAGGATCATTTGTTTAGCTTGGGGCGGGGGGGCCTCCACAGTGGTGAGTATTTGCAAAGAACCAACCAAGTCCCTAAAATGATCATTGGTTAGCGTACCATAATCAGTGCAAGAGGTTCAGACCGTCCCAAGCCCACTTAAACATCTATATCACCAGACACAGTGTTCATCCAACCTGACCATAATTTATCATATTTTTTGGGGCAACCCCTTGCAAGGTAAGTAAATTTGTATAATGGGAGGGCTTTATTAACCAGTGTAATCAAGATTCCTAAACGAGGTAGCTCCGGGTCTTCCCATTGTAATACTATGGATTTTTTTGCATAGAAGAAGAGGAGGCGAAGTTGTGATCTCTGGGCTGGTCTGAGCTCCTCTTCATCTATATTTCCTAATAGGCAACAAGCCGCATTACCAATATTGGGTAGCGCTAGCGTCTCCTCAATAAACTTGCATACCTCTCTCCGAAAATTCTTCCCAAACCATGTGAAAGAAAGTACTGGTGGCTATCTGGCACCTCTGACAGTCCGGAGATTGGGGTTTCCCCACCCTGAACAATCTATTAGGTGTGTAGTATATTCTATGTAGATATTTTAATTGAATTTGTTTATTGCCTGCAGCAATGACTTCTATAATTTGGGACCCCACCACTTCCTCCCAGACCTCTTCATCCAGCTCCAACCCATCAGCCCTCCACTGCAGACTAATCTTTTCCATCCATGGGGAAGAATCAGATACCAGAAGGGAATAATATCTCACAATGAGTTTTGTGTGGTCTCCATCTATTAGTTCTCTAATTTGTAGAGGATAAATGTACTTCCCTTAACCCAAACTGCGCTGCCACTGTATGTTTAAGTTGCATATAGGAGAATAAATGTGTGGATGGGACTCCCAATTCAGCCCTTAGAGTAGATAAAGATTTAAACTCGCCTCCTGAAAAGAGTTGGTGTGCATATTTAAGGTCAAATTGTGCCCACCGTTGGTCTGCGGACAGTTTATTCAATTCTCCCAGACCTGGGTTATACCACAAGGGGGCATTAGGGGAGTTACTTAGGAATGTACCCATTAGCCTCTTATTGCAAATATGGAATAATTTGTAAGAGAGTCTAAGAAGTGTTGCCCCATCGCTTGGGTATGGTCCGTTTCTGTATAGTAAGTTAATTAAGGCTTCATAAGATCCCATCAATGCTGCCTGAGTTGGGACTGCCGCATTGGGTATGCCTGGAAAGAACCATGCATGCACGTGTGTTAATTGGGATGTGAGATAATAGCTTTGGAGATCAGGCAGCGCCAAACCTCCTCCCATTATGGGCAGTTTCAGTGTGGCTAGAGCTATTCTGACAGGGCCCAACCCCCCCACAGAAAGGAGGAGAGAAAGGCATCAATTTCATTAAAAAATCTTCTTAGGGAGATAAACCAGAGCCTGCCAGAACAAGTACAGAAACCAAGGGAGATTAATCATTTTAAATATGTTAACTCTCCCCATCAATTTCAGGGGTAGTTTGGACCAAGTACCTAGAGTTTTCCTAAGGCGCTGTATCAGTGACGATATAGTGTTAGATACATATGCTTTCATTCGTTGTTGTATCTCCACCCCTAAGTATTTAAATTTGTTGGCCACTTGTAGAGTGATTGATGGGGCTAGATCCGGCGAGTAGTTGGGATCAAAAGGAAAAATGATGGATTTATTCCAGTTGACCCTAAAACCTGAGAAGGTGCCAAAGTGTGCAATTAGTTCTAGAGCAGTATTACTAGCTAGGGAGGTGTCAGCATCTGCTAAATATAACAACATATTGTATGCATATAAGGACGTTTTCTCCTCCAGCGAGCCAATTCAGCCACAGATGGATGTCTGCTGCCTCAACAGTGCTGCCAAGGGCTCTATTGCCAGGGCAAACAACAGGGGTGATAGTGGACACCCCTTCCGGGCGCCTGGGTTGATCTGAAAGGGATCTGTGATATGGTTGTTAACCCAGAGCCGGGTGACTGGTTGTGTGTATAGTAACTTAACCCACCTAATAAATGTTGGGCCGAGTCCCAACTGCTCATGGACCCCCAAACAGAAAAGGCCACTCGATGGAATCAAATGCTTTGTGTGTGTCAAGTGAGTCTTGTATCTGGGGGTTCTGAGGGGACCTGCAAATTAATAAAAAGTTGGCGCAGATTTTTAGCCGTGGATTGGCCCGGTATGAAACCAGTTTGATCCGGGTGTATGACATTGGCAATAATCGTATTCAATCGTCTGGCCAGCACTTTCGCTAGTATTTTTATATCCACATTAATCAGAGATATTGGGAGGTAGGATTCACAGAGTTTAGGGTCCTTGTTCAGCTTTGGTATCAGAACAATAAGTGACTCTCTTTTTTTTTTTTTTTTTTTTTTTTTTTAAATTTTTAAAATAAACTTTATTTGGTTTTTGCAGTCGTACAAATATGCCCCAAGTTGGGGTTGTATTACAAAAATAATTGCACATATATAGTTTTGCATAACAACAATGATTTGGCATTCTAGTTACAGCAGATATGTGAAATTGTTTTTGAGGCGCAACCGATGTTAATAAGTAAAGGTACAAAAACGTAGTCACTAAATGTGAGGTTGTGAACTTTTGTGCGAAAGTTAGAGCAGTATTAACAGAACTTCCTGTTTTGCTTACCTGTGCCCATGAAAGTATGGTTATAGGGAAACTTCTCAAGTGGGAAGGATTTGCATTTGTTAGGGGGGGATATTCTTCATCATTAATTTCTTCGTAGTATATGTGTAAGAGGATTGAAATGCTAGGCCTCTGTTGGAACGTCAAGGTAAGGGTTAAGGTGAGGATCGAGCAGGAGATAAATGGTTATAGTGGCTCCGTTTTTATTGTTGGCCTTGGATTTTAAGTCTTCCTAAGGATCGGGTTAGATCAGACCTGAGGTACCATTCTGAGTATTGGAATGGTAACATAAAGTCTCCTAATTCGCTATCATTGAGGGAGTATTCTAGAAAGCTTCTCCACCTTTGGAAGAATTTCTTTGTTCCAGTGAAGTTTGTGTTTATGGTGTCTTGTTTCTCTAGATGTAGAAGGGAGTGAAGTGTACTTTGCACTTGTTTTAGCTTGGGTGGTGTTGTATGGATCCATGCTTGTAGTATGACTCTTCTAGCTGCTAGGAGACAAAGATGTACCCAGTTGGGGATGTTTTTAGTTGGGGTGCTTTGATCGATTGTTGTGGGATTGCCACTGAAAAGGCATAAGAGGGGGTCTTTCGGTATGCTTAGAGTACTTATGTTTTCGCTATATGTGAGGACCTTATCCCAGAAGTCGGATACCTTTGGGCATTGCCAGAGTCTGTGGTACAGGGATGGTCTGCTGGTGTCACACCATGGGCAGGTGCCGTGGTTGGGCCCCTCTGGGGTAAAGACCAAGGGGATGTAGGCTCTGTGTGCTATTTTAAATTGGGTTTCCCTCCAGATTTCTGAGGTGGTTATGGAACATACTTTTTGATAACCCAATAGGATTTGTTCAGGAGCCTGCGTATTTTCCAGGATAGAGCTCCATGGCTGGAAGATTAGTGATATCGTTTTTGGGGTTTGTGCTGCGGCCAGTTGTCTAATGATTCTTGAGATGGAGTAGTTGCCCTCCGTTGCTAGTGTATCTAGGAATGTTTTCTTGAACGGCGAGGGGTGTTTGCCTTGGCAAGATTGTAAGTATGTTTTGATTTGCATGTACTGAAAGCCATGTGTGTCTGGTAATTGGAACTCTGTTCTGATGTTGGCGAAAGATTTATATGTGTTCTTGATTGGGTCGTATAATTGATGGGCATGAGTTAAGCCCTTGTTTTCCCAGGTCCTGAATACCTGCGTGTCAGTAGAGGGAGAGAACATGGGATTTCCTAGAATGGGGAGGGATTGCGAGATCGATAAGGGTAGGTGTAGCATTTTCCTTGTTTCCCTCCATGCCAGGATAGTGTCTCTCAGGACTATACTTTGTTTGATGTGTACCGGTAGTGACACTATCCTGGCGTGTAGTAGGGCAGGTAACTTAAATGGGTGGGCCGCTGCTTCTTCGAGTGGAAGGTTCGAGTATGTGGATTTTTTTGCCACCCAATCTAGACAGTTTCTCAAAAGGCAGGCAATATTATACTTTCTTAGGTTGGGTAGGCCCGTCCCCCCCTCACTCTTCGGGAGAAAAAGTTTTTTGATTGCCACCCTAGGTCTCTTCCCATTCCAGATAAAGTTAGAAAATTCTGTCTGCAGTTTTTGCACATCTTTGTGTTTGAGGAGGAGTGGAAGCGTTTGAAGGGGGTATAGCAATCTTGCAAATGGAATCATTTTGATTAGGTGGCATCTCCCAAAGAGCGAGAGAGGGAGGGACCGCCAAGTGTGCAAGTCTTTTATTATTTTCGTTATTAGGGTAGGGTAATTTAGAGAGTATAAGGACGAGGGGTCCCTGCCTAATTGTATACCCAAGTATTTGATTTGTCCTTTTGCTATCAGGAAGGGGGAAGATGATTTCCAAATTTCCATCTTTTTCGGGTTGAGTGGGAGTACTTCGCTTTTGCTGAAATTTATTTTCATTCCCGAGCAGTCCCTGAATTTGTGGAGCACGTGATTTAGAAAGGTGAAGTCCCTCAGCGGGTCGGTCAGGAACAGGATTATGTCATCGGCAAATAGTGCCAAACGACAGATTGTGTCTCCCACTTTGACCCCGCTAATGCCCTCAGGGGAGTTAATTATGCGCGATAGCGGTTCTATTGCTAGGTTGAACAGGAGCGGGGAAAGTGGGCACCCTTGACGGGTTCCCTTGCCCAGGGGGAATTCAGGGGATATAAAGTTTGGTGTGACAATTCGGGCTGATGGTTTGGCATACATTGCCCGTATAAATGCCAAGAAGGGGCCTGAGAAACCTACCTCTTGTAATACTCTGAAAAGCCATTCAAAACTGATATTGTCGAATGCTTTTTCTGCATCTAACGATAATATAGCGGTGTTTGAATCTGGGTTCTTTTTGGCTTGTTCTAGGACTAGGAGGACTTTTCTGATGTTGAGAGTGGCCAACCTACCTTGTATGAAGCCTGATTGTGCAGGATGAATTAGTGAGGGGAGCAATGACGCCAGGCGTGATGCAATTATTTTTGACATGACTTTCGCGTCGACATTGATAAGTGAGATAGGCCTATATGACCCTGGGGATAGGCTGTCTTTGTTGGGCTTGGGTAAAAGTTTAATATATGCCTGTTGGCCAGTGGGGAGATAGGGGTTTCCTTTCCAGATGTGAGCGTAGACATGTTGGAGCGTGTTTGGGATAAAGTCTAGTGTCATTTTGTAGAAGTCAGAGATAGGCCGTCTGGGCCTGGGGCTTTGCCTCTAGCTAGAGACTTGATTGTGGTTAAGATTTCTGTTAGGGTGATCGGAGCGTTGAGTGTCTCTAATTGGGATATACTTATTTTGGGGAGGTCTGCTGCTTGTAATATTTCCTCTGCTACATTAATGTCCATGCGATCAGTGGTGTATAGGTTTTTGTAGAATGTTGTAAGTATTTCCTCTATCTGGGATGGGTTAGATGTAATGTTTCCATTCTGATCTTTTAGGGAGGGAATGTGTGTTGGGGCGTGCCTGCCCGCGACCATCCGAGCTAGCAACCTGCCTGCTTTGTTCCCGTATTTGTGGAAGTAGACTTTAGTGTGAAATTGGTGCATATTTTCTTGCTCGGCCGACAATTGGTCAAATATTTGCTTTGCCTGTTGCCAGGCTCGGATGTTCTCAGGCGTGCGTGATATGCTTAGGAGGTTTTGTGCGTCCCTAAGTGCTTGGCTGGCATTTTGCAGCTCTGATAGGGTTTGTTTTTTGAAATTAGTTGAGAAGGACATGATGTGCCCTCTGAGGACGGCCTTACCAGCTTCCCAGTAAAGGTTAGGGTTTTGTAGGGATTCTATGTTGTTTTTTTGGTAGTCGGCCCAGGTCTGTTGTAGAATATGTTTTAGTTTTTCGTTTTGGGCTAGGTAAGTGGGAAACCTCCAAGGCGTCCCTGTTTTTTTCTGGAGGAGGTTAGAAATGGTAGTCAGCACCGGGGCATGGTCGGATATCACCATGTCACCTATTGAGGCTGAGGTTATCAGAGGTAGCAAGGATCTGGAGACAAAAAGGTAATCAATACGTGTAAAAATTTTGTGTGGATGGGAATAGAAGGTAAATTCGTTGTCTGTAGGATGTAGCATCCTCCAGACGTCCGTTAAGTTTAAAGACGATACCGCTTCAGCTAGTGGTGTTTGCTGTGCGTTCGGCTTGTTGGCAGGCTGGATATGAGTGAAAGTACGATCTTCCATATTATGCATAACAGAATTGAAGTCTCCCCCGATTAGATGGAGGGTTTCTGGGACCTGTAGGGCCCATGTGTTTAGATTTTGGAAGAAGCTCTGGGTAGGAGAGTTTTCCGCGTACACATTAGAGATGGCAAGATCTCTACCGCCTATGGTCAGATTTATGGTAACTCTGTGGCCCAGTTGATCCGAAGTAGAGTTACGGATAGTGTAGGGTAACTTCTTGCTGAGCAGGATAGCCACCCCTGCTTTTTTCCCCGTTGCCGGGGATCCTATTACCTCTCCTACCCATAGCTTTCGAAGTCTTGGAAGATCCTCTGCACCTAGGTGTGTCTCCTGTAGTAGCGCCACATCGGCTTTGATTTTTTTCAGATGTCTAAGTATCTGCATACGCTTTTGTGGAGACCTTAATCCCTTGACGTTCCAAGACACTACTGTTAAGTTACTCCAGAGCCCGGGGGGATCCATTGAGTGCGTTTAATAAAAGCTGTTAATGGGACTAGCCCGGATACGGGCTTCCCAAGAGGGTATCCCCCATGGCTGGGGAGTGGGCACAGTGCAAAACAGTTTCTACTAATGTATGAGTAAAACAGGTTCAGGTAAATCAAACATCGGAAGAAAGTACCATTTGGAACATCCTTCATGGACTTCACCTTTTTCCGTAAGGAGGGGATTACTCTCATAAATTGGTGTCCGACCCTGTCATCCAAATTTATGTTTGGATGGAGGCAACTTCCTCATACGGGGAGGGTGAGAATTTGTTATGAAGGGAAAAGTGGGGGGGGGGGGAGCCAGGATGGTGGAGGAGGATAAGGGGTGATTAAATTGCATTGGTGATAAGAGGCAATGTGACTCCTCAACCTGACCAGAGTAAGTCTATGTTTAGTGAGGTCCATAAGTGGTTCCCCAGTACCTCTATGGCGTTCGGGGGTGAGTCCCGTCCAGACCCGGCCCCTTCCCTGCCGATATGGACCGGAGGGTGGGGTCAATGATTCGGAGGGGGGCTCAACCACGAGTGCCCATACCCCGAGGGGTATCGTTCAGGTTCAAACTGCCCTGATGCATAACAAACTTAGTCACTAAGGCAAAGAAACACGTTCATAGTGAACAGTCATCTAGGTTTTACCATAGCTTCTTAGCTTCTCATGAACTGAGAAAGTGCAGAGTCCCTTGGCTAGGTTCGCGTCCCCAGTGTGGGGTCTTTGGACTTGATATCAGCTCAGTTTTCAATCCGCCATGGTTTAGAAATGGTGTCTGTTCATTCTGTGGGGTTGAACGTTATGGCAAGTGCTATTGTAAAGATGAGTTAGAAGCAGGTCCGGGACGGCTGATTCTTCCAGTTAAGCTTGTACTTGGTGTGTCTCGTTCGGGCCGAAGCGTACCCTCTTGTAGGGGGGTTTCACCAGGCTGCCAGACTTGTTTGAGAGGTTGGACGCCTTTCCAGGCGAGTGTCTAGTGTTGGCTTCCGCTTGGGGAGTTTGGTCCATGTCTGTCTGCAGTGCTTCATTTATGTACTGTTCAGCTTCCTGGGGTGATGTGAAAGACAGTTTCTCACCTTGTGGTGATTGGAAATAGAGGGTTGCGGGGTAGGCCAGGCTAAATTTGATGTTGCGCTCATGGAGAGTGGAACAGACAGGTGAGAACGCCTTCCTTTTTTGCATGACTTCAATGGAGTAGTCCGCGAATATTAGTAGGGTATGCCCTTCAAACATTAGGGACCGGGCCCTCCTGAAGTTTTGTAGAATGGCTTGCTTGTCGTTATAGTTCAGGTATTTAACAATGACTGCTCTGGGTTTTGAGCGTGTGTCGGAAGGCTGCCCGATCCTGTGTGCCCTTTCCACTATGCAGGGAGTGCGGAGTCCCAAAAGTTCTGGTATTGCCACGCCACATAGTTTGTGCAGAGTGTGGGGTGAGTAGGATTCAGGAAGGCCTATGACTCGGAGGTTGTTCCTCCTGGCCCTGTTCTCTAAGTCAATTACCTTGTCTTGTAGTTCTTTCTGGTGGGCTGTCAGTTTTGCAACTGAGGCGATCAGAGCGTTTGTGTCATCTTCAACACTAGATAGCCTGTCTTCAGCCTGAGAGAGCCTGGTGGATTGCGATTGAAGTTCCTTCTGTAACTGTTCTATGCCTTTTTTCACTGCTAACTCAACTGCATCTGTAATCATGGGCTTCATAAGCAGCGCCACCGCTTGCGCTATGTCCCCTGGGGATGTTGGCTCTGGCACTGGGGTACCTGTCATCTGCTGCTGGGTCTGTAAAGCAGAGTTGTCTGTGTGCAGGCTCGGGGCGGGTGTTGCCAGCTTTGCTGCGTAGGACAGTACCTGTGCTTGTGGCTGTGCTGCGGCGGCCATGTTGGCTGCAGCATGTGTCTTCTCTCCCCCTGGATTCTGCTGTGTAGCGAGCGGTCTTTGTCCGTTCCGCTCCACAAAGCGGTCCATACGGTTCCCTGGGTTGTTAGGGTGGGTTTGGCTGGATGATAGCACCCTGATCGCCGCTTTTGTAAGCCGGTTTGCTGACTGGGGAGCGGAGCTGAAGTCTCCTAGCTCCTCTCCATACGGCGCCGGATAAGTGACTCTCTTAAGGAGGGTGGTAAAATATTCTGCTCAATGGCCTCTAAATACATTGCTAGTAATCGGGGGTTAAGATATTCAGAGTATGTGCGGTGCCATTCAACCTTATAACCATCTAACCCCAGTGTCTTATTTACAGCAAAGGTGGTCATAGCTTTTCCTATTTCATCCTCAGTAATAGGTGAGTCTAAGAAGGTGGCTTCTTCTTCAGACAGACCTTTCAGTGTGATAGTCTCCAAATAATGGAGCATGGCTTCCTCAGAAAATGTCATTTTAGAACTATATAAGTCCACATAGAAAACAATGAAGGACCTGGTAATCCCCTCCATCTGATTATGCTACACCAAGGAGGCATCAAATATGCCAGGGATAGAAGTAGGGGAATACTCCGCCTGAGAGAGATATGCTAAGATTTTGCTGTTCTTATCACCATATTCGAACAATCGTTGGTTCTGGTACAACATTTTTTTTGAGTGTTTTCAAGAGGCACCAGGTCTAATTGTCTAGCATATACTCTCCACAGATCATAGTTTGCAGAGGAGGGATTCTTGATATAATCCAGCTCTGCTGCACTAGCAGCTTGTTCGTGGGAGGCCACCTTCCATTCTCTATCCTCTCTCAACCTATTGATCACCCCTGCAACAGACCCTCTCGGTGTGGCCTTAAAGGCATCCCAAGCAACGGCCTAAGTGGTGCCCTCTATATTTATCGACCAGTAATGAGTTATTTCCTTAGCTGTCATAATAGTGAAAATTTCTTCAGACAACCACAAGGGGCTTAACCTCCAAACCTTGTAACCCTCCCAGGCCAGGAGACTAAACCTAATGAGCAAGGGAGAGTGGTCCAAAATCGCTCTAGGGAGATACTTAATATCCACCACTCTGGGAAGTAGTTCAGGGGAGACTAGACACATATCTATTCTAGAGAGGGAGTGATAAGTGGCTGAGTAACATGAGTACTCCCGGGCCTCTGGATGGCGCCATCTCCAACAAGTCCAGTGAAATGTAACACACCGCTCAGGCAACTGACAGGTGAATCAACAGGTAAGCGTGAGTGAACGCCTCGGCTTGCCACCATTAACAGCAGGAAATAGACAGATTGGCGCACTCCACAGAATAATTCCAACAGCTTGCAGTTTATTCACAAGCAGCTACAAATACAGGGAAAAGCGTAGACATGTTTCGCTCGGTCAAATAAGCTTAATCATTACAAGTTAATTTGTAATGATTAAGCTTGTTTGACCAAGTGAAACATGTCTGTGCTTTTCCCTATATTTGTGGCTGTTCGTGAATAAACTTCAAGCTGTTGGAATTATTCTGTGGAGTGCCGCCAATCTGTCTATTTCCTGCCATCTCCAACAATCCACTAAGTTATATCTATCAAGACAAGACTGTAGGGGAGAGGGGGTCACTGAGTCTGTCTTAAGCCGATCCATATCTGGGGCCAAGACTGAGTTGAGCTCCCCCGTACTATTGGGCCTTCCGCCAGCTGGAGCAGTTGGGACATAACTGTGTCCCAGAAAGCGATCGTAAATGGCGGAGGGATATACAATGCCACAAATGTATATGCAGCATTATCAATCAGAATAATAACTATAACATATCTGCCAAAGGGATCTGTATGTATAGACTTAATGGTACAGCAAAGCGTTTTAGCATCCAGAATCAGCACCACCTAGCATAATTGGAATAAGTGGAATGGATGGTAAGGGCCACAAATGCCATTTTGAGTGCAAGGACTTTAGATCCAGTCAGATGAGTCTCTTGTAGGAAAATCATATGTGGCCTATGCTTCTGGATAAAATTGAATACCAGTGACCTCTTAACTTTGGCATTAAGGCCTCTAACATTCCATGACAATACCATTAATGTGTCTAAAGACATTTTGCATGAAAAAAAAGTATCTAACAGTACTAGAATGATAAAAAAGTACCGGGACCGGAAGCAGCTGTCCTCCACACCCACCCCACCCCCACCAGCAGATGTCAGCAGTCACCATTAAAGGGAAAAAAAGCACAAAAGTAGCAGAAATCCATGAACATTGTCCCCAGAAGTATCAAATAACCCCCCCCCCCCCCTTCCCGGCTTGTAAACCTAACTCTCACAAGCTTTCACCCAGAACTTAAAAATCAACAACAGGGGGATAGAAAGTTACTGCTTCCTAAAGAAGATTTGTTCCATTGAGGATGAGAAAAACAAGGAGGAGATAAAAGGTAGTGACTCTCCTCAGTCCAGAGATGCACATGTGGGCCTCGCATCATAAAGAAAATTATATATATTCTCCATGTTGAAGAGAGAACAAAACAGGAGTGATAACAGCCAGGATAATAACTTCCATTTGCAGAAGAACATTGGCATTTTAACATAACATAGGCACAGTGTGGTCATGTCTTATGAAATCCGCAATATGTATAACTTACTTCAGGCTTTACCCAACTAATCCAACCATTGATCAGCTTCCCCCAGGTTGGCAAAAAATTGCGCCCCACCTTTGTACACCACCCGCAATCTAGCTGTTTAGAGCATACTATATGGTAGGTGACTTTCCCGCAAATGCCGTTTCACACTGTAAAAGGCCGCCCTTTGCTTCTGTGTGGCTGAGAAGTCTAGGAAGATGGTGTTGAATTTTATATCCCCCAGTTCTCGAGCCTTTCACAAAGCAGCATCAAGTCACAAAAATGAAGAATGCGTGCCAGCAGAGGTATAGGCGGGCCTCCTGGCGGGGGAGCGCAGGAGGGGACCCTGTGGGCCCTTTCAATGGCAAATAGTGAGGAAAACGTATCTGCACCCAAATTTGTTTTCATCCAGTCAGCCAAAAACTCCTCTGGTTGTCTACCCTCTGCTCCCTCTGGGAAACCCCAAAACCGGAGGTTATTATGACGGAGACAATCCTCTATATCTCCCAGCTTTGGGCCTGGGCCTTTTGCTCAGCCTGGATAGCCCTGAGGGATGCCGGTATGGGGAAAAGATCATCCTCCAGAGAGCTGAAGCGCTGTATTCATTACTCTATGGCGCAACTTGTGCACGTCCTCCTTTAGAAGGGAGAAGTCAGCTCTGATAGTGTCAATCTGGAGGGTTATGGAGGACTGGAAGGGTTTTATAGCCTCCATAATCTGGGACAGAGTCAGTACCTTTAGCTGTGAGGATGATTGCTCTGTTTCATCGTGCACCGTGTCTGCAGACAGGGAGGGTTCCAATGGTGATCCTGATAAACACTGCCATTCAGTGTCCCCTTCTCTCCATGTTTCAGCCAGCGATTGTGCAGAGCTGCTGCCATGTGCCACACTGCTGGCACCATCTTGGCCCGGTCTAAGAGATTGTTTTGGGCTGTTTTCCCATGGTGGCCGGGGGTCCTTTTCATATTTAACCATACCGGGTGGTGGGCAAAGGATTAAGGAAGCGATGAAGCCTATTCTCAGCTCTCTAGATGGCAGAATCTGTGCAGGAAGGGCTGTAGGATTAGTGTGTGACAGCGGAGCTCAGGGAGAAAGCTCCTTACAGTCCTTCATAAGTCAGACACGCCCCCCTGACTAATGGTAATTTTTCGTATTGTTGAGATAATTACCACATAAACCTATAACAAACTGAGATTTTCAATATTGCGTGCAATATTTGGATTGCAATCTAAATGTGTACTGTGACCAGAATATAGCTTGCAATATTGCTTAGGGAATTAAGCCCACAATTGTAAGTTATGGATTGTATTTCTCTTTTCATAATGCAATCTCATAATTTAATTGATCAAAATAGATCATATTCATAAACAAAGCATCTCAGTGCAATGATCAATTGTTTTCTGCCCTGGCCAATCAACTCAGTTTGATCGAATCCAATCTAAATTAAGTCTAAATTGATCATAAGGGAAGTTATGGATAGTCGACTGATTGCCGATTCAATTGCTTTGATTGAATCGCACATTGATATAATAAAATAAAAGCATGTACAGTATGACCACCATAAGACATAAATGACTCGGGACCCAGTGGGGTTGATTTACTAAAACTGGTGTAGTTCTGCATAGAAGCAAGTCAGCTCCCAGTTTATTTGGTTAAAGATTAATTGAACAAGCTGAAGCTAGAAGTTGATTGGCTTCCATGCAGAGCTGCACGAATTTTAGTAAATCAACCCCAGTGTGTCACATGGCCAGTGGCGGCTGGTATTTTATTTTGGGGGGGCAAACGATTGTCCCACCGCCAGACCAAACCAACCCTACCCACCCGGTCGGATCACAGAGAGCACATAATACCATACCCCACCGCCACCTGGTCGGGTCACGGGTGACACTGCCAGGAGGGTGGGGGAATGCAGTGAGTGCACTAGCAGCAGAGGCACAGTGAAAGATCAGAGGATTACAGCCGCACTTACCCTATCCATGATCGCTTTCCCTCCTCGGCAGCCAAGTGCACAGAGCCAGGATGCGGTACACCATCTTTCTTCTCCCTGCTCAGGCTACTCTGTATGTCACCACTGCACCCCCGCCTCCTCCTCCATTCCAACCACCAGGCTGGACTGCACGAGACTGTCCCTCAGTGGCCACCGCCAGCACCCCCCACCTCCTCCTCCGCTCCAACCACTGCCGCACACATCTCACCCTTTTTTAAGCCTATTAGAGCCTCTGGCTCTAATCACGTGCTTCAAGAAATCACACACCCCCATTGGAATCCATGAGTCCAGCGCCCTGTATGTAGATCAGGGGGCCAGACGCATGGATGGGGGGGCAGCACCCATGTGTCCCTAATGTACGAGCTGCCACTGCACATGACCATAGATTTTAGTAAGTAGGAGGGTATTGTTAATTTGTATGTGGTGGGGGGGCTGGCTGGAGCATAGCTTTAACTCAAGATTCCCCTAAACAGAATAAAGCCTAACACTTACATGTTACATAAGGAACAATAAAGACAACACTTGCCTATTGTATTTTGTATTCCTCTCTGGGACATAGCAATAACACTAGAAACTAGAGTAGCTTTTAAAGGTCAGTCATTTGTTTGGTAGCTGCCAACAACTCCTTATCTCGTAGGGATCATTTTTTTAGATATCTGCACTTGATTTCTTTAGTTTGCACATCTGTTATTATGAAGGGACCACTGTTGAATTTTTTTATTTCTTTTTTATATTTTATGGTTATGCAAAAGGAGGAGCTAAAACATACAAGGTGGGAAAGATGAACATGTACAGGTTAGAGTCAAGAAACATGGTGGAGAGATCTTGCTTTTTGGGTATTCATGATATATATAAGAAACCGGAGGCTTTTTCAGCCCACCAGGTTCCACATATGTATTAATTAATATTTATTACAGGTACTTATAAAGCGCTGTAAATTTACGCAGCACTTCACATGTATATTGTACATTCATATCATAACTAATTATAACCAGAATATTAATTTTGGGTGGACTGGTTCTTTTAAACACAAGTGAGCTCAAGAGTAGAATTAAGTTGCCTATACACAGAAAATGAAGGCACCCACATAGTGTAAAATGAACCTGTGCCCAGACCATGAACCAAAAAAAAATGACAAATTCTTAGCAAGCAGTAAAAAAGCAAAACATCACTGACCTTTGTAATTGCACGCAATTGAAGCAATTAATCTTCAAAATTCACAGCAGAAACACTTAAGATGATACTAAAGGCTTAGATTTAAATATATAAATAACAAGCTATATTTACCTGCTCTTTGCCATAGTTTGGCTCAGAGCAGCCTTAATCCTCCCCTTCTCTGGTCCCCTGCCGAGGCTCTGGGCTCCTCCCCCCTGTTGCGTGCCCCCATAGCAAGCCACTCCATGAGACACATAGAACGGGGCTCAGCCCCACCCCCGCTCCCTCCTCACTGACTGTGATTGACAATAGCAACTACACAATATACAACTACTTTAAGTTATCCAAGTGACTCTCTCAGCTGCTCAACACATCCTGCTTTCCCCTCCCAACAGTGACTTGGCATTCTTCCTTTTTCCTACTCTCTAATGTAAACAAGCACTATGGGAGTGGGGAGAAGGGTGAACTAAGCTGTTGAAAAAACAGTCCATCAGAGACTCAAAGGTCAGCTTTCAGTTGACTGCAAACATCTTAAAGCACCTGGTGTTTGTATGCATCATAAGGCTGGTAAGCTTCCATGTCTCTGCTGCCAGAGAAGGTTAGGGAAGCTATGAATTCAATGCCTGTGTTCTGAAATTTCATAATGAATTGCTTCACAGTGCCTGCTGTGGTTGATAGGGAGGCTACTTTTAAAGCTATTTTCTGCTTGTTATGAATATGTAAACACTTTTGTACATAGTTCCCTGTAGAATGACTTGGAGCCCTTGACAACCAGGAAATCAGCTTTTGTAATAGCTGGCTTCAGCCCACTCTCTCCTACCTTTTGCATCTTGCCTTGGCTTTTAAGGCTGCCAGGGCTGGTAATTGGAGGGGAGGTGTTAGGAACCATCCGTGGCCATTGGAATGTCCATGCATGGGTGTGCGTGCCTGTGCGCTTGTAAGTGCGCGCGTATGCGCCGGCATTGGTGCCAAAATGGCCATTTAAGCAGACGGCACCCTGCAGCCAGTACTTTCATTTCTACAGCGTTCCTGTATTCTGTGACCCAGCGTTTACTCTGAAAGACTTCCTGTACCTGTGACCCCGGCTTTCCTTGGACTTTGTTTGCTTCCTGCCTGCCCTGACTCCGGCCTGTCTATGACTACTCTTATGCCTGCTCCTTTGTACCTCTGCTGCGCGAACGTTGCCGACCCTGCTTGCACCTGACCACCCGCCTGCCATATCCTTTTGTACCGCACTGCCAGCCTGTTACCGACCCAGCCCGCATCACCATTCTTCTGTTTGCATGAGTTCCAGTGACCCTCACATACCACCAGTGACCAAGTCCAGCCCCGTACCCCCCTGTGCTCCAGAGCTCCCTGTCTACACTAACTGGGGTTCTCGAACCAGGGCCGTAAGAGATGTTGTCCCCTGCACAAGTCAGACTCCACCACCAGGTACATGACAGTAATGGACAGCCATGTCCGAGTCTGTGCAGAGGACCTCTCCCATGGATGACTTGTGTGTGCATCTGGCCGGCCTCATTTAAGCTGTGAAGAATTTGCAGGAGGGATATACCCATCTGGAAGGGAGAGTCCAGGACCTCTCCATGTTAGCTCCAGCCAGTCTACTCCACGCACCATTGTGACTCTGCCCACGGAGACCAAGGTGCCCATGCCAGAGTGGTTCTCAGAGGACCACAGGAAGTTCCGGGCTTTCCAAAATTCCTGTGCACTATATTTCTCCCTCCAGCCATGGACCTTTTCTCTGGAAGCGACTAAAGAGGGGCTTGTGATCTCCCTGCTCCTGGAGGAGCCACCGCCTTCTGGAACAGAAGGTCCCGGAAGCCACCAGTTTGGACCGTTTCTTTTTAGCGATGGCTCAGCTATATGAGGACCCCCACTTAGCGGCCACTGCGGAAGCAGCTTTTCACACCTTGCAACAAGGCCGCCGCATGGCGGAGGAGTATGTCTCCGAATTCCGGCGCTGGAGCCAGGACGTAGCTAAGGGGGGTTTTGGGGGTTGAAACCCCCCCCAGAGCATCCTGACAAAAATCATCTGCATGGCAGAGCAGCCAGGGACAAACCATGCAGTTGATTTCTAGCAGTCGGCAGTGCTGTGGCAGAGTCATTGTAGCAGGGGCGGACTGATGTTGTTTTGCGGACAGCGGCTGTGAACTGAACATTCCTGTCCTCGGCACTGGCAGTGATCGGGTCCCTGTTTCTTCCTTATCGCTGTGGCAGAATGGCTGTCATTAGACCACTCCTGGCACGCTCCTCCCCGCCGGCCCCTCCTTCCCTCCCGTCCACCCTAGGTGCTTGTAGTTGACATCACCTGGGATGGATCATGGACGAGAAGAGAGAAGAGGGAGGAGCGGGGAGGAGCGTGCCAGGAGCGGTCTAATGACAGCCGCTTCCCGGTTCCCGCGCTACTCTGCATCACTGCATGTAAAGTAAGATGCAGCTCAGTTTATATCCCACTGTGTGTCCCCCATGCCCCGATGTGCCATCCGTGCCCTGCTGTGTCCCCCATGCATAGTTGTGCCCCAATGTGTCCCCTGTGCAGTGTGACCCGAGGTATGCCCTGTGTCCCGCTGTGTGACCCATTGTCCTGCTGTATGCGCTGCTGTGTGTCCCGCTGTGTACACCGTGTCCCACTGTGTGCCCCGTGTCCCGCTGTGTGCCCCATGTCCCGCTGTGTACCCCGTGTCCCGCTGTGTGCCCCATGTCCCGCTGTGTACCCCGTGTCCCGCTGTGTACCCCGTGTCCCGCTGTGTGCCCCGTGTCCCGCTGTGTGCCCCATGTCCTGCTGTGTGCCCCATGTCCTGCTGTGTGCCCCATGTCCCGCTGTGTACCCCGTGTCCCGCTGTGTACCCCGTGTCCCGCTGTGTGCCCCATGTCCCGCTGTGTACCCCGTGTCCCGCTGTGTGCCCCATGTCCCGCTGTGTACCCCGTGTCCCGCTGTGTACCCCGTGTCCCGCTGTGTGCCCCATGTCCCGCTGTGTACCCCGTGTCCCGCTGTGTACCCCGTGTCCCGCTGTGTGCCCCGTGTCCCGCTGTGTGCCCCATGTCCTGCTGTGTGCCCCATGTCCTGCTGTGTGCCCCATGTCCCGCTGTGTACCCCGTGTCCCGCTGTGTACCCCGTGTCCCGCTGTGTGCCCCATGTCCCGCTGTGTACCCCGTGTCCCGCCCATGTGTCGCCCTGTACCCCGTGTGTCGTCCTGTACCCCGTGTGTCGTCCTGTACCCCGTGTGTCGCCCTGTGCCCCGTGTGTCGCCCTGTGCCCCATGTGTCGCCCTGTGCCCCATGTGTCGCCCTGTACCCCGTGTGTCGCCCTGTGCCCCATGTGTCGCCCTGTACCCCGTGTGTCGCCC
>BLSH010386158.1:887460-900348 GCA_018402905.1 Glandirana rugosa | reverse complement strand
CCGTCCTTCCTAGTGATACCATGTACTTTCCATCCTTCCTGCCTTTCATGTACCATAGTGATCCTTCCTGCCTTTCATGTACCATAGTGATCCTTCTTGCCTTCCATGTACCATAGTGATCCTTCTTGCCTTCCATGTACCACAGTGATCCTTCTTGCCTTCCATGTACCACAGTGATCCTTCTTGCCTTCCATGTACCATAGTGACCCTTCCTGCCTTCCATGTACCATAGTGATCCTTCCTGCCTTCCATGTACCATAGTGATCCTTCCTTCCTGCCTTTCATGTACCATAGTGATCCTTCCTGCCTTCCATGTACCATAGTGATCCTTCCTGCCTTCCATGTACCATAGTGATCCTTCCTTCCTGCCTTCCATGTACCATAGTGATCCTTCCTGCCTTCCATGTACCATAGTGATCCTTCCTGCCTCCCATGTACCATAGTGATCCTTCCTTCCTGCCTTCCATGTACCATAGTGATCTTTCCTTCCTGCCTTTCATGTTCCTTAGTGATCCTTTTGAGGTTTATATGTACTCTAGCTTGATCCTTTTGAGGTTTATATGTACTCTAGCTTGTGGCACAGCAATCAAAGCATTTTATAGGTACAAAGGAAGCTCAGGTTTTATTTTATAAAGTATATAAAATACATAATTTGACAATATACGAAAAGGATATATGTCACAAATACAGATTTAAATTGTGGAACAGACAACGCTCAGGTTTTATTTAACCACAACCCTTACACTCCCAGCACTATCATGTTTGGTCACACCCAATTTTTCAGTGGTGCGCTACGCGTGCCACAGACCACTACTTCCCTTACATGTCCCTCATTCTCAAGTTCAAAAGTTGGGAGGTATGTTTTGTATGTATGGACTCTGCACAGTACCACTTCTCTTGCCTGGTATGCTGGGTTAACAAAAAAAAACTGTGAGTGTGCTACTTTCCACAAGATGGTGCCCCTTTGTACCTGCCTAGTAAGATTGTCTATTACAGTGCACTACCCTGTGGTAGGTGGTCCAATGGCTAAGAGCACTGACCGGTGTGTTCTGGTTGGGTCAGAACACAAAAGCACAGCAGGGGAGATCACTGTACTAACACTGCATGTGTTAGTACAGTGATCTTTCAGGTTTTTTCATTCAGGGCTGAACGAAAAAGAACATACAGTGTGTACCAGGCTTTAGAATGGACAATAGCTAGCCTCACTGGGCAAAGTTCATAAAATCTGGAAGAAGGCAAAACTGAAATCAGGTTAAATTTTCAAGAGAATGTGAGAAAATAGAATTAAGGATGTGATTGCTTACTTTGAGCAACACATCACTTTTCCTCTTCCCAGTCTTTATGAATTTGGCGGAATTTGATTTATTTAGTACCTGCTGCTGAACCCCCCCCAGAGCAAAAAATTATCTACGGCCCTGGCTGGAGCGCTGATACAGCCTGGAATGATGCGGCCCTCTGTTACCAATTTAGGCTGGGTCTCTCAGAGCCGCTCAAAGACCAGCTGGCCCGCATCAGGGTGCCTCATACCCTAGATGCCCTGATCAATCTGGCCATCCAGATTGATTGTCGCCTGCGGGAACACAGGGCTGAGAGGACCACAGGGCCTGCATGCCTCACCTGGATGATGCCCAAAGAACCCAGCTCTCCTGGCCCTAATCTGACTGCCTCTTCTTCCTCCGCTGCACAAGACTACTCCGAGCCTATGCAAATCAGGCTTCTTCATCTGTCACTAACCCCCGAAGAGCATCGGAGATGTATGGCACACAACCTCTGCCTATACTGTGGACGGCCTGGGCACCTGGTGAGGAATTGCCCTGCCAAGGCCGGTAAGTGTGCTCCTGCTACCCGGGAGAGACTGATGTACATGCCATGTGACAAAGCTCACCTTGTCCTTTCTCTCTCCTTACAGCTTCCCGGTGGGAATATCCCAGTGCAGGCTATCCTTGATTCGGGAGCATGCCGTTGTTTTGCTTATGCCACCTTCGCAACCACCAGATTCCACTACGACCCAAAGACCATCCCATGGTCATCCGGCTGGCCGATGGATCCACCATCAAATCCGGCACCGTCACTCAGGAAACCATCCCTTTACCTACCAAGATGGTGGGGGGTCACCTGGAATTCCTGCCGCTGGACGCCATCATGTCCCCTTTATTTCCAGTCATCTTAGGCCTTCCTTGGCTCCGGACACACAACCCCCACATTGACTAGGCAATGCGTGAAGTATGGTTCAGTTCCCCCTACTGTCTCCACCATTGCCTGCTGCAACCTTCAGAAGTCCCCCCGTCTGTGCTCTGTATGGATACTGAAAATGACCAGGACAACTGCCTGGCTTTATCTGTATCTTACCATGATTTCCTGGAGGTTGTTAGTAAGAAGGGGGCTGACGTCCTCGCACCGCACAGATCCTGTGACTGTCCGATTGACCTCCTACCCGGGGCTGAGGTTCCATTCGGCCAAATTTTCCCCCTGTCCGAGGTAGAGTTGGTAGCCCTCAAAAAATACTCCAACGAGAACCTGGAGAAGGGATTCATCAGACCCTCCACCTCGCCAGCAGGAGCGGGGATCTTCTTTGTTGAAAAGAAGGACCACTCCCTCAGACCCTGTATTGATTACCGGGATCTTAATAGGATCACCATCAATAACCGGTATCCCCTGCCCTTGGTCCCAGAGCTCTTTCACAGGTTAGGAACAGTGACTGTGTTCACAAAGCTGGATCTCCGCGGGGTGTATAATCTCATCCGTATATGTGAAGGGAATGAGTGGAAGACGGCCTTCCGAACTTGGTTTGGCCACTACGAGTATCTTGTTATGCCGTTTGGACTCTGTAATGCTCCCGCCATGTTCCAGCATCTGGTGAAAAATATCTTCAGAGACTATCTAGACCAATTCGTAGTGATCTATCTGGATGATGTCCTGATCTTCTCCCCTTTCTTGGAAGAGCACCACAGGCACGTGAGATGTGTGCTTAACCGCCTTCGGCAACATGGCCTATACGCCAAGGCATAAAAATACGTTTTTGAGTGTGCTAGCATCTCCTTCCTTGGATTCAACATCTCTGTCACAGGGATAACTATGGACCCGCACAAAGTCTCGGCCATCCTGGACTGGCCAGTGCCAGTCGCCAAGAAGGGAGTCCAGCAGTCTTTGCAAACTTTTATAGGAAGTTCATCAAGGGGTTCTCGGCAGTCATTGCGCCTATAACCCAGCTTACTAAGCAGGATTCTCGCTTCCACTGGACTTCTGAGGCCCAAGAGACTTTCACAAGACTCAAGGAGCTGTTTACCTCCGCTCCCATCCTCAAACACCCTGATCCGGTCCTGCCCTATGTTCTTGAAGTGGACGCCTCTAAGACAGCAGTAGGAGCAGTCCTCTCTCAGAGATGAGGTCCAAAGGGCTCACTCCACCCCATCACCTTCTTTTCCAGGAAACTCTCGCCACCTGAGAGGAACTACGATGTCGGTGACAGGGAACTGCTGGCAATCAAATCGGCTCTGGAGGAATGGTGGTACCTCCCGGAAGGAGCATCCCATCCTGTTCTGGTCTTCACCGACCATAACAATTTTGAATACCTGCGGACTGCTAAGAGACTCAAACCTCGACAGGCAAGGTGGGCACTATTCTTCTCACGCTTCCAGCTGCACATAACATGTAGGCCCGGGTCCAAGAATGTGAAGCTGGATGCCTTGTCCAGGATATTTCACTACTCAGGGAACTGTTCTCCTCCAGACACCATCCTGCCTGCCAATAGCTTCCTGTTGACCCAAGAAGACCTCCTTACCCAGATCAGGCTTGATACTTAGCCTGTCTCTCCATGCCACCGAACTCTGGACTCACATTAAAAGACGGGCCGTGGTGGTCAGGTAACCGACTTTTCATTCCTCAGGAACTGCGCCTAACAGCCCTTGAACTCTGCCATGAACTCAAATTAGCCGGGCACTTTGGGGGTCGCAAGATGGCAGAGCTGCTATCCCGCTCGTTCTGGTGGCCTCGCCTAAATGAGGACTGCAGTGACTATGTGAGTGCTTATCCTCTCTGTGCCAAGAACAAAACTGAGAGCTCCAAAGCCTGGGGTCTACTTAATCCACTGCCCATTCCGGAACGACCCTGGTCCCAGATCTCAATGGACTTTATAGTCGAGCTGCCTCCATCTGCAGGCTTCAGTACTATTCTTGTGGTGGTGGATCGCCTCACAAAAATGGCCCATTTCATACCCATGAAGGGCACCCCCACAGCAGCTGAGACATTCATAAAAGAGGTGGTCCGTCTTCACGGAATTCCCATCAACATAGGGTCGGACCGAGGGGTGCAGTTTACATTCCGCTTCTGGAGATCCCTTTGCTCTTCTCTGGGAATTGACCTGGCCTTCTCCTCAGCGTATCATCCACTGTCAAATGGCCAAACGGAGAGGACTAACCAGACCCTTGAGCAGTACCTCCATTGCTACTCTTCATACTATCAGGACGATTGGGTTTCTCTGTTGCCGGTAGCCGAGTTTGCCTACAACAACTTAGGTCATTCTGCCACCAAGCAAACCCCATTCTGGGCGAACCTCCGCTACCACTCTACCTTTCTACCTAGCCTGTTAACGGAAAGCACCGTACCTGCCGTACTGGAAGTCACCCAGTTCCTAGGAAACTCTCTCTCAGACTCAGACTCAGGCACTCAGCAAGAGAAATTTTGACAAAGGGAGACGAGGAGAATTAGAACTGCGACCTTGCCAATTGGTCTGGTTGTCAATAAAAAACCGGAGACTGTCCTGCCCCTCCAGAAAACTAGGGCCAAAGTACATTGGACCTTTCCCAGTAAAAAGAAAAATCAACAGGGTGGCATTCGAGCTGGACCTACCCCCTTCTCTTCACATTCAGCCAGTTTCCATGTGAACCTGATTAAGCCAGTGGTCAAAGATCTCTTCCCTGGGTGCAATACAGCCCCACCAGAACCGGTCTTAGTGGGCGGAAACGAGGAGTTTGAGGTGGACACCATCCTCAACTGCAGGAAGAGAGGGGGCATCATTCAGTTCCAGGTGAAGTGGAAGGGCTATGGGCCTGAAGAAAGCTCTTGGGAGCCAGAGAACAACCTGCATGCCAGAGAGCTAATTAGGTCATTCTGAAGAAGACATCCAGCCAAGAGGACCCGTTTGGGCATCCACATGCTGCCCCTTGGGGGGGCAATGTAAGGAACCATTCGTGGCCATTGGAAAGTCCATGCGCAGGTGCGCATAGCATGTGCATAGCGTGTGCGCGCGTATGCACTGGCATTGGCGCCAAAACGGCCATTTAAGCAGACAGCACCCTGCAACCAGTGATGTCCATTCTACAGCATTCCTGTATCCTGTGATCCAGCGTTTGCTCTGAAAGACTTCCTGTACCTGTGACCTCAGCTTTCCTTGGACTTTGTTTGCTTCCTGCCTGCCCTGACCCCAGGCCTGTCTTTGACTCGGCCCGCATCACCATTCTTCTGTCTGCATGAGTTCCAGTGGACCCTCACATACCACCAGTGACCAAGTCCAGTCCCCGTGCCCCCCTGTGCTCCAGAGCTCCTTGTCTACACTACCAAAGGATCTCCAACCAGGGCCATAAGAGCTCATTGGAGCGAAACCTGTCAGGTGGTACAGCTGCAAGCAGGCACTTTCATACCTTCACATGTGGAATAATTATGACACTATATGCTGTGAAACCGTCTGGATGTTTGTAAGTGCAATCATTTTTATTGATTAAAATCTTTTTAAATGGTCTTCTCTATTGTGTGCTCCCTCTGTTATTTGATCTTTTGGAATACCTCTCCATGAGTTTTTGGCTGTGAGAACGATCACTGCAGGGTGGCTGGTGTTTTCTCCTACCTGAAGAGGGTGTCCCTGATTTTGGATAATGTGATTACAGAGGTTCATATTACGTTGCCATCTGGTAAGAAGATTGAGAGAGCACTGGGTGTAGTGTGTCATTCCATCTTTATACACAACTGGTGTCGATCTTTCCTATCACTGGAACCCAGAGACTGTGTTTATTTATCTGTTTTACAAGCGCAGCACAAGGGCTTTCATTACATCAGGGATTTTAGCTGGTCCTGGCAGGACAGTTCTCACTGGTCCCAGGTCCCTGGACAGGTAATAGGCCTCCACTGTTTCTTCCCTCTTGTCCTCTATCTTCGCAGGGGAGTTGCCAGGCTGCAACTCTACCCAGCCTTGGAGTGATTCCTCCAGGCCCACTCCGGCCTTCCGGGACTTCCACAGCTGCGAATGACACATTCCTGATTGCAGGTCGATTGTGTAGTAGCATGGATCTGACAGCACCGACACCAGCCGAGTCAACGGTTCACCACAATGGCCGCACCGGGCCCACGCAGTGACCTCCGCCGTTGGGATCTGACAGCCCGGACAGATCAGGCACAACCGCTCGGTCCCTCCGATCACCCGGAGGGTGAGTCCCCCATGAAGCTCCACTCGGACCCTGGTATCCACCAAGGTCCCCTCCAGCTTTTCCGGCAGCCATACCAGCGAAGGCAACAAACGACCACCTTCCTCTGTTGCGTGGCATCTGCTGTAGGTTTCAAGTGTTGAAGCTCCTCCAGGGCGTGGCGCCGCCCCCACATTACTAGATGAACTGGCGCCAAAAGTCCTGATAAGCAGGTCTGCAGCATGTCATGTAGCTGTAACCCCTTGCGGTCCGATTCATGTGCGAGTGTACAGTTCGAACTGCGATCTGTGAAAAAAACTGGGGTGGGGGGTGTCATTAACGGACTGCGAAGAGAGATATGGGAACCGGCTCTATATTCATGCTGGTTCCCACATCACTCCTATGTGAACCAGGGCTGTATGTGGCCCTGCACATTACATAGCCCGTACTGATTTATACTGTATTTGGCCCTGTACATTACATACCCCGTACTGATTTACAATGTATGTGGCCCTGTACATTACATACCCCGTACTGATTTATACTGTATGTGGCCCTGTACATTACATACCCCGTACTGATTTACACTGTATATGGCCCTGTACATTACATACCCCGTACTGATTTACACTGTATGTGGCCCTGTACATTACATACCCTCTACTGATTTACACTGTATATGGCCCTGTACATTACATACCCCGTACTGATTTACAGTGTAAATGGCCATGTACATTACATACCCTGTACTGATTTACACTGTATGTGGCCCTGTACATTATATACCCGTACTGATTTACACTCTATGCTGTCCTGTACATCACATACTCTATATTGATTTACAGCTTCCCTGTACATTTCTTACTTTGCACTGCTTTATACTGTATATCACATACTGCATATTGTTCCTCATGGTGCAATAAATAGCTGTCTTTGACTGATGTGTCTGCTATTTCATATATTGCCTCTTTGGAACATATTTTATATAACTTTCTAAAGCAACATATGCTAATAAAAGTGTTAATTGACACACTTCTTTTATATGTAAGGCTTACTGCTAAATGGCAGTCATCCTAATATTACCACTGAAGCAGTTTGTAGGCTGTGATTAAGTTCAAATTTAAACTGCTTTTTAATGTTCGGTTTTACATTATTTGTGTAGCCTCTGTATATACAGTACACCCAGAGAAGGCAGAACATAAAAAATATATTGGTGAAACATTGTCAAATTTAAATTGAAGAAAAATTTCCACCCTAGGTTTAGAAGCAATTTACTGAGTGCCACCTGGGTTACATGTAAAATTTTTGATGAATGTCACTTGTCCCTAGGTGACTGACATGGCAACATGTACCATGTACAGTATATGTGGCAGATGGAGGATCCTTAGATGTTCAAATATTGCATAATTCCTTCTTAATCCAAATAATAAATGTTCCAGATATAGTAACATGTGCTTTTTTAAAGGCTATTTTGTTTATTTATATAAGGCATTTTACCATTGGTTAATTATTTTAGCATTTATATTTTTGTCCAGGGTCCCATTTTGTCCAAAATCCACGCATCACATTGTTAGTAAGAAGTGGTTGAAGGGACGCACCAACACACTTAAGATGGACCTTCATCCCCATCTATGAATTTACATGATTTTCCTCCTCTTTTATTTAGCATAGGTTAGATATCTTTTCAGCAGGTCCCAGTTCTTTATTTCTGGGTTTCTCACCTAGGCAAGGATGATGTTTTTCCCAACAAAGCCTCCTGGTATACTGACTTCACTAATCCCATCCCTGATTCAAAAACATTTTTTGAATGTTTAATCGTTTTGGCCTTGAATATAATAAGGATAGAAAATACACTATATTGACAAAAGTACTGGGATGGCTGTCTTTACACGCATGTGAAAAAAACATTTTTTTTCACCGTTTTTGGCCAATTTATATTCTTCCTCATATTTGCGATAAAAAAAATCGCAATCGGCGTTTATTGATTGGTTTGCGCAAAAGTGGTCGCGTTTACGGATGATGAGAATTCATTTTTGGGGTTTTTACTTTTTTTTTATTTTTTACTAGTAATGGCGGCGATCTGCGATTTTTAGCGGTACTGCGATATTAGGGCGGACATGTCGGAACGTTTTGACACTTTTTTGGGACCATTGGCATTTATACAGCGATCGGTGCTATAAAAATGCACTGATTACTGTGTAAATGCCATTGGCAGTGAAGGGGTTAACCTGCAGGGGCGCTCTAAGGGTTAACTGTGTTCCCTGGGCGTGTTCTAACTGTATGGGGGACTGCCCTAACAGGAGAAGGGAAGTGGTCACAGCCTTCACGTACAGGAAGGCTGTGATCACAGCCCTTCCCCCTCACACAGAGCGGAGGTCCGTGTTTACATACACGGACCTCCGTTCATTCACTCCGGGGGGGGGCATCGCGGGTAGCCGCCGCACCCGCTCCCTGGCCCCCCCCGAACACAGTGAGCGCGCGCTCGCGCCTCCGGCGGCGCGCGCGCGCTCACTAGGCTCTGTATCGCGGCCGCCGTCGTATGACGGCGATTCGCGTTACAGAGCCACTCTGTCGCCGTCATTTGCCGATCAGCCGTCGGCAAGTGGTTAAGAGTTCTCTTCACTGGAACTAAGGGGTCAAGCCCAATCCCGGAAAACAACCCCACACCATAATCCCCCCTCCACCAAATGATTTGGACCAGTGCACACAGCAAGGTTCATAAAGACATGGATGAACGAGTTTGGGGTGAAGGAATTTGACTGGCCTGCACAGAATCCTCACCTTAACCCGATAGAACACCTTTGGGATGAATTAGAGCAGTGACTGCGAGCCAAGCCTTCCCATTCACATCAGTGCCTGACCTCACAAATGCGCTTCTGGAAGAATGGTCAAACATTCCCATAGACACACTCCTAAACCTTGTGGACAGCCTTCCCAGAAGAGTTGAAGCTGTTATAGCTCCAAAGGGTGGGCCAACTCAATATTGAACCCTATGGACTAAGACTGGGATACCATTAAAGTTCACGTGCATGTAAAGGCAGCCGTCCCAATCTTTTTGGCAATATGGTGTATATACAAAAAAAAAAAACAGTATATATTCCTTTTGTAAAGAAAATCCAGGTACTTCTAGGAATAGGGTAAACCGCTATATGAAGAAACAATGTTTTAGCATATTTGTCTTTCTGAGCAATTCCTATATGTTGCATAGTTCATTTTGTGTTGCCAAGTTTATTGCTAAATATTGTCTTATATTTCCATATAGGTAATCTAATAAAAGCATGCTAAATATTTTTCTGTATGTACTGTATATCTCTCTTTCAATTATTGTAAGCCATGGCTGTATTATGTGTTTCTTTCCTGGTTTCTGGATTCTGATTTTAATTAAAAAAAAATAAAAAAAAATCTAAAGTTTTTTCTATATATTGTGATGGTATGCGAGGCAAAGTGGTAGACGGACGATACCTGTCACCTCGTATGTGCTCATTGGGACTGGACCAGCCACCATGGCAGGGCTGGTTTTGGTCTGGAGTTTGTGGTCCACTGGAGTCCACCAAACAGGTGGCTTAAATAATCAGGAAGAAGTCTCACTAGAGCTCTGACCTGAAACTCAGAAGGGAATCTGAGGGAGCTCTGTGTCTGTTTGAACTTTAAAAAGACAAGGTTTGCATTTTGACTTATGTTTTTTGGGTGTCAGAGCCAGTGAGGAAACTATTCTGTTTAGTTTAGTGCCGGATGGCAAGGACTTATTTTCTGTTTTATTTGTTTTAACCTGCAAACCTATTTTCTAACATAAACCTGGCACGCCGCCAGATTTGAAAGAAAGCTGCCTGCACGCTATTTTCCTCAGGAAAGATGATCCCCACAAGCTAAGTTCCCACACATGGTGGAGTTCAGCGAGCACCTTTCCAAGATGGAGGTAATTCTGAAGGCCCTGCTGCAAGCCAATGCAGCTCAGCGGGAGACCAACCGCCAAGTCGCAGAGGACACTGCAGCACAACAGGTGGCTCTGCAGCAAACCAACCTGCCAGGCTATCGCAGCACAACAGCAGATGAACCAACAGTTTGTGGAGGCCCTGCTAAAATTAAAGAAGGGGCCCGCACCTCCAGTGACAGTGGAATCGAAGTTGGTACGCGCCTCTTACCACGTACAGAAGATGACACCTGCGGATGACGTGGAGACATATCTCACGACTTTTGAAAGTGTCGCTATTCCCGAAGCATGGCCAAAAGAACAGTAGGCGGGACTATTAGCACAATTCTTGACCGGTGAACCCCAAAAAGCCTACTTTGATCTGGAACCAGATAAGGCCCAGGACTACGAGACCCTAAAGGCAGAGATATTCGCACGCCTAGGGGTCACCATGGCAGTCCGGGCCCAACGGGTGCATCAGTGGAGAGTGAAAGCGATAACACCAAATTTAACACACCTGCTCCCCATTCACACATGAGACCTTGTAACACTAACAAGTCACATGACACCGGGGAGGGAAAATGGCTAATTGGGCCCAATTTGGACATTTTCACTTAGGGATGTATTCACTTTTCTTGCTAGTGGTTTAGACATTAACGGCTGTGTGTTGAGTTATTTTGAGGGGACAGCAAATTTACACTGTCGTACAAGCTGTACACTCACTACTTTACATTGTAGCAAAGTGTAATTTCTTCAGTGTTGTCACATGAAAAGATATAATAAAATATTTACAAAAACATGAGGGGTGCACTCACTTTTGTGAGATACTCTATATATATATATATATATATATATATGTATATATATACAGGGCCCGAGCCCTGCGGGAACGCATGGGAACTACTTTCCTGTACGTTGTTCCCATTAGCAGCTGCATCTGGTAGGAGGGATACAATCAGTGGCTGATTGTCCCATGGTTCACAGCTGGGGATGATCGGTGTGGCGGGAGGGACAGCTGTAAGAACTGATTTCCCTGCATGGCAGCCGCTTCTCCTCCTCTCCATCCCTCGGCTATCAGTGCTTTCAGCTGTCCCTTCTGCCACACCGATCCTCGGGGGCTGTTCTCTGTGTCCTCCTCCTCCGTTCCCCTGTGTTATCTCCCAGCCCGCTGTGTCCTCCTTCGCTCCCCTGTGTTCTCTCCTAGCCCGCTGTGCCCTCCTCCGTTCCCCCATTCTCCTCCTCCTCTGCCCCCCTTCTCCTCCTACCCATTGTGTCCTACTCCTCAGCCCCCCCTCGTCCCCCCCCCACAGCCAGCTCCCTCGTCTCCTCTCCCGCTGGCTACGGGGGGTTACATAATTAGTCAGGTTGAAAAAAGACACGTCCATCTAGTTCAACCAAAAAAAAAAGGATAAAATAGAAAAATTATATATAACCATACAATCCCATATACAATCCTTCACCCACATCCCGAGGAAGGCAAAAAAGCCCAGCAAAGCATGATCCAATTTGCTATAGCTGGGGAGAAAACTCCTTCCTGATACCCTGAGAGGCAATCGGATCGACCCTGGATCAACGTTACCTAAAAATGTTAGTACCCAGTTATATTATTTACATTAAGGAAATAATCCAGGCCTTTATTAAAGCAATAAACCGTGCTGGCCAAAACCACCTCTGGAGGGAGTCTATTCCACATTTACACAGCTCTAACTGTGAAGAAACCTTTCCGTATTTGGAGATGAAATCTACTGTATTTTCCTCTAGACGTAAAGAGTGCCCCCTTCTCCTTAGTGATGACCTTAAAGTAAATAACTCAACACCAATTTCACTAAATGGACCATAATCTGGGTGATCTGTGTGATCTGTCAGGATGGAGAGTGGAGGAAGGGGCCAGTAAATTTGTAATTTACTGGTCCCTTCCTTGTCTGAATTGGACAGTGAGAGCGTTTGTTACCGATCGCTCCTGTCTGTGTCCTGTGATAACTGAGCAGAGTAACCTGTGTATTACTCTGCTTCAGTTTATGAATGAATGAGAGCCTCTATCACCCTGTCCATTCATCTTCAATGCTGAGGCTGCAGAGAAAGGGACTGTGGAATCTGTGTCCTCAGTCCCTTTTCCTGTCTCAAAGGGGAGATGTCAAGGGTCTGTTTAGACTCCTGATTAGTGTTGAGCGAACCCGGACTGTAACGTTCGGGTCCGTACCGAACTTTTGGGTGTCCGTGGCACGGACCCGGACCCGGACATTTCAAAAATCGTTCGGGTTCGGTCCGGGGTTCTGCTATTTTACTCCACGTGTTGAGAAGCTGCAGGGCAGCCAATCAACAAGCGTTTCACTGGTTTGCCCTTAGAAGCCATCACAGCCATGCCTACTAATGGCATGGCTGTGATTGGCCGGTGCATCATGTGACCCAGCCTCTTTATAAGCTGGAGTCACAGTGCTGCAGTCACATGCTCCTTGGGTTAGTGTAGGGAAAGGTAGCTGACGGCGTGAGGGACAGATTTTAGCCATTTTAAGACCTGATCCTGCATCCTGAGATAGATTACTTTACTACTGCTGTCTGTGCGTAAGTATTTGACTTCGTCTC
>BLSH010386158.1:861484-879027 GCA_018402905.1 Glandirana rugosa | reverse complement strand
TAAAAAAAAAAAAAAAAAAAAAAGAATTAAAAAATAAAATTGTAAAAAAACTATAAAAAGTATATTTGTAAAAATGAAAAAAAAACGACTGAAATCACCCCCACTGACACCAACCCCTGCCCTACTGACGCCATCCACTGCCTCATAAACCCCCCCCCCCACGCACCCACTTACCCAAAAGCACTGCGAAAAAAAATATTAAAAGAAATATCTTAAAAAAAGAATAAACAACAAAAATTGTAAAAAAAAAATAGATAATAAGATAATAACAACAACAACAAAAAATAAAACTGTAAAAAATAATAAAAATAAAAAAAAATCTGACACTGTCCATTGCTCGTCTGACACTGTCTACTCCCCTAGTGACACCATCCACTGGCCACCAAAAAGCATTTTGAAAAATAGAAAAAAAAAAATACTAAAAAATTTAATTATAAAAAAATAATGAAAAAAAATAAAAGTGCCTACAAAAGGGAGGGGAGGAGAATCAGGTGTTCAGCAGCTGCATGAGGAATATAGAAAGATCAATTCCTCTATATGCCGCTGCCCCCACCACTCCTCCTATCCAGCTTCTTTTGCTGCTCCCCCAGTGCACTCAGCCCCCCTGTGCTTCCTCCCCCAGTGCTCTCCAGTTCCCCCCCAATGCTCTCCAGTACCCTCCCCCGTGCTCTCCAGCCTCCCCCCCAGTGCCCTCCAGTTCCCCCTTAGTGCTTTTCAATCCCCCTCCAGTGCTCTCCAATCCCCCCAATGCTCTCCAGTCCCCCCCCCAGGGCTCTCCAGTCCCCCCCAGGGCTCTCCGTCACCCCACTCTCTGATCCCTGGTGCTCTCCAAACCCCCCAATGCTTTTCAGCTCCCCCAGTGGTCTCCGGTCCCCTCTTGTATCATGTCTGCAGTCTCTGATCATCTCCTGTATCATGTCTGTAGTCTCTGACCATCTCCTATACTATGTCTGCAGTCTATGACCATCCCTTGTAGTATGTCTGCAGTCTCTGACCATCTCCTGTACTATGTCTGCAGTCTATGACCATCTCCTATATCATGTCTGCAGTCTCTGACCATCTTCTATATCATGTATTATCGTGTCTGCCATCTCTAACTATCTCCTGTATCATGTCTGCCATCTCTGACCATCTCCTGTATCATGTCCACAGTCTCCGACCATCTCCTGTATCATGTCTGCAGTCTCTGACCATCGTTTTGTATCATGTCTGCAGTCTCTGACCATCTCCTGTACTATGTCTGCAGTCTATGACCATCTCCTGTACTATGTCTGCAGTCTATGACCATCTCCTATATCATGTCTGCCGTCTCTGACCATCTCCTGTATCATGTATGCAGTCTCTGACCATAACTTGTATCATGTCTGCAGTCTCTGACTATCTCTTGTATCATGTCTGCAGTCTGACCATCTCCTGTGTCATGTCCTCAGTCTCTTACCATCTCCTGTATCATGTCCTCAGTCTCTGACCATCTCCTGTATCATGCCCTCAGTCTCTGACCATCTCCTGAATCATGTCCTCAGACTCTAACCATCTCTTGTATCATGTCTTCAGACACTAACCATCTTCTGTATTATTCCCTCAGTCTCTGACCATCTCTTGTATAATGTCCTCAGTCTCTAACCATCTCCTGTAGCATGCCCTCAGTCTCGCCCATCTCCTGTATCATGTCTACATTGTGAAAACTGATGAGGATGACTCTGGGTGGGGATGAGAGTTACATTGAGGAGAGCCTATTCCTCATCCATTTTCACAATGCAACTCCATCATCCTCATCCCCACCCAGAATCATCCATCCTTCTCCACAATGTATCCCCATCCCTGCCCAGCATCGTCCACGCCTCTCAACAATGCATCCCCATCCCCACCCAGCATAATCCATCCCTCTCCATAATGTATCCCCATCTCCACCCAGAATTATCTCCAACCCTCTCCACAATGTATCCCCATCCCCATCCAGAATTATCTCCTTCACTCTCCAGGATTCTGGGCAGGGATGGGGATACATTGTGGAGAGGGATGGATGATGCTGGGTGGGGATTGGGATACATTGTGAAGAGGGATGGATGATGCTTGATGGAGATGGGGATACATTGTGGAGAGGGATGGAGATAATAGTGAAAGGGGATGGGGTTACATTGTGGAGAGGGTTGGATGATTCTGGGTGGGTATGGGGATACATTGTGGAAAGGGATGCGGATAATTCTGGGCGGGGATGGAGATACATTTATTTTTGAGGTGGGGGGAATCTTGGGTGAGTTCCCACACTTTTTTCCCAGGACTTAACCCCTGTATAGATAGATAGATAGATAGATAGATAGATAGATAGATAGATAGATAGACAGATAGATGGGTAGATACAGTATCTCACAAAAGTGAGTACACCCTTCACATTTTTGTAAATATTTTATTATATCTTTTCATGTGACAACACTGAAGAAATGGCACTTTGCTACAATGTAAAGTAGTGAGTATACAGCTTGTATAACAGTGTAAATTTGCTGTCCCCTCAAAATAACTCAACACACAGCCATTAATGTCTAAACCGCTGGCAACAAAAGTGAGTACACCCGTGAAAATGTCCAAATTGGGCCCAATTAGCTATTTTCCCTCCCTGGTGTCATGTGACTTCTTAGTGTTACAAGGTCTCAGATGCGAATGGGGAGCAGGTGTATTAAATTTGGTGTTATCACTCTCACTCTCTCATACTGGTCCCTAGAAGTTCAACATGGCACCTCGTGGCAAAGAACACTCTGAGGATCTGCAAAAAAATAATTGTTGCTCGACATAAAGTTGGCCTAGGCTATGAGAAGGTTGCCAAGACCCTGAAACTGAGCTGCAGCACGGTAGCCAAGACCATACACCAGTTTAACAGGACAGGTTCCACTCAAAACAGGCCTCGCAATGATCGACCAAAAAAGTTGAGTGCACATGCTCAACGTCATATCTAGTGGTTGTCTTTGGGAAACAGACGTATGAGTGCTGCCAGCATTGCTGCAGAAGTTGAAGGGGTGGGGGTCAGCCTGTCAGTGCTCAGACCATACGCCGCATACTGCATCAAATTGGTCTGCATGGCTGTTGTCCCAGAAGGAAGCCTCTTCTAAAAATGATGCACAAGATAGCCTGCAAACAGTTTGCTGAAGATAAGCAGACTAAGGACATGGATTACTGGAACCATGTCCTGTGGTCTGATGAGACCAAGATAAACTTATCTGGTTCAGATGGTGTCAAGCATGTGTGGTGGCAACCAGGTGAGGAGTACAAAGACAAGTGTGTCTTGCCTACAGTCAAGCATGGTGGTGGGAGTGTCATGGTCTGGGGCTGCATGAGTGCTGTCGGCACTAGGGAGCTACAGTGTATTGAGGGAACCATGAATGGCAACATGTACTGTGACATACTGAAGGAGAGCATGATCCCCTTCCTTCCAGAGACTGGGCCGCAGGGCAGTAGTCCAACATGATAACAACCCCAAACACACCTCCAAGACGACCACTGCCTTGCTAAATAAGATGAGGGTAAAGGTGATGGACTGACCAAGCATGTCTCCAGACCTGAACCCTATTGAGTATCTGTGAGGCATCCTCAAACGGAAGGTGGACGAGCACAAGTTCTCAAACATCCACCAGCTCCGTGATGTCGTCATGGAGGAGTGGAAGAGGACTCCAGTGGCAACCTGTAAAGCTCTGGTGAACTCCATGCCCAAGAGGTTTAAGGCAGTGCTGGAAAATAATGGAGGCCACACAAAATATTGACACTTTGGGCCCAACTAGGACATTTTCACTTAGAGATGTACTCACTTTTGTTGCCAGCGGTTTAGACATTAATGGCTGTGTGTTGAGTTATTTTGAGGGGACAGCAAATTTACACTGTTATACAAGCTGTGCACTCACTACTTTACATTGTAGCAAAGTGTCATTTCTTCAGTGTTGTCACATGAAAAGATATAATAAAATATTTACAAAAATGTGAGGGGTGTACTCACTTTTGTGAGATACAGTAGATATACTGTACATATATAAAACCCAACTAAGGGATAATATTTTTTTTACTATTTTATATTTTAGCAATGTCCTAAAACCTGTTAAAAAAAGAGTAGCTCTGCAAATATTACCTTCAATCCAGTGTTACTTAAACAGGAAGACTAACAATATATTGTAAGTCATGGATTTGCACCCTGAAGAAGCTTCATCATGGCGCCCTGTTTTCAATGTGTAAATGTTCAGCCTGTTGACGTCTTCACATCAGCATTGCACTCTGCATCACTGAGGAACATCCAACCCAAAGAAGAGGCAAAGAGAAAGAGGACCGTGCAGCATCACCTGACCAGTCTGAAGATTTCAGAAAGCTAATTTTAAAAATATAAATGGCATAACATACTTGCGGGAGACCTCTGGGGGGAAAGGGACAGGCTTGAGTGGCACAGAGCCCAGAGTTGGACTCTAAGCTCCAAAATTTGATTAAAGGTGTGCAGCAACATGTTTAGGAATCTTCTTAGGTTAGTGCAATCCCTTTTTTAACTTCGGTAAGCTTACTTAAAGCGGAGTTCCACCCATATAAAAGTCAGCAGCTACAAAAAGTGTAGCTGCTGACTTTTAATAATCGGCCACTCACCTGTCCCTCGCTCCAGCGTTGTGGTCGCCCGAGGGCTCGCTCCTCTCCTCCTCCTCTTCGCTGCACCTTGTGACTGGCCGGCGTATCTTCTGGGACCTGTGACTTGTCCCAGAAGATCGCCGAGAGGGAGGGGGGAAGGTGGACTTCCTTCCTGGAGCTGCGGCTCCAGGGGAGGAAGTGGACCTGGGACCCTGTGAAAACAGGGTCCCTGGTCACCCCCCAAAAAAAAGACATGCCAATAGTGGGATGTCGGGGATCACCTTCCCTTAAAATGGAAGTTTCACTTTTGGGTGTAACTCCGCTTTAACTAAAGCAAGCCATAGATGATTTGAATTTCACAGTCAATTATGAATGAAGGAAGCCTTCCCGCAGCGCCATTGTGTTCTGTTGGTGGGGAGCCTTCCTAGCTGGCAGAATACAATAATTACTGCTAGCGGCTATAGCTGTTGGCAGTAATCGTATGTAAAACAATCTAACAGGCTGGTTGTACCCAATTCTATCAAAGGATCGACTTGGGTACAATCAGCCTGCCCATACTTGGATCAAATCTTGGATGGTCCCTGATGAACCAACCAAATTTCAATCCCTGTATGGCTGGCTTAAGTAGACCTATAGGACAAAATTACATATATGAATGAAGTCTAGGCTACCATTGTCATTGCAATTTTTGTTTTTCTCAGTCTCTCCTAGTTATCTAGTTTTATTACCTGTTGTCAATTAGATCTATTGGTTTCCCACTTTCTCTTATAGGGAGACCACTGTTGTTTTGCCATGAAATCACACTGGAGTGTTGTCTCCCTGTGGACAGGGTAACCTAATGTGAGTGAAAATCATGTAGCTTTTTTCTTTATACATTTGTCGTATATCAATATATGTACATTATTCATTGCTAATATGTTATGTATATGCTTTATTTTTGAGACCATTGATATTTATTTTTATCTGTCTCTTACTGTATTGAATGTACTCTTGTATGGAATAAAAACTCCCTGAAGAAGACTTATAAGAAGTTGAAACATTGGAGTTCTATTCTACATTAAGTACTTTCTGTGCTTTGTCATTGTTACTGTACCTATATTTTAGAAATTACCAATATATACATTTTAAAATATTTCAATAAAATTATATTTTACTATACTTGACTGTTTTGCATTGCCTCTAAAGTCCTTTTAGAATTCTCCAATTTTGTATGTCCAATTTGGGATGTGGCAATTGCTAAATTTTCAGGCATGCCCTGGGTACACTGATTCTTTGTTACTTAGACAAATTAAACCCCAACTCCAACTAACATATTTTAAGCAGTTACACGTTTTTTTTTTTCTTTGGTAAAAAGGTTAATACTTTATGAATAAATCTCACCACTGTTAACATTCCTATCAGTGTTATTTGATTTTATCCCAACCACTGTAACTGAAGAATAACAGATCTACTGGCAGGATCGACAAGTAATACAATGATGTTGCATGGGGGACTAAAAAAACCTGCATGTAAATGCCATTAACAGGCTGAATAATGTATGTCATTGCTGGAACTACAGTATATATATCTATATAAAACCTGCAATACTTTCTAACTTGAAATAATGAGCAAATCTTGGAATGCAAGTAAATCGAGAGAAGTAGCAGATCATCAGAAATGGCTCTGAAATATGAATATTGCCCACTTTTTTATTTCAGACTGGCTGACAATATTATATGTGTTGCTTATATTTAATTCACTTAATAATTTCAACAAACAATAAAAATATATTTTACATATTATGGGTATTGTCTGTCCATCTTTACAATTTCCCAATCCAGTTGTGTTTATTTGTAATTAGTCTCTAAGAATTGCATTCCTCGCAGTGACAAGAGAGAATATAACGATATGTGGCTGTAAGACGAAGGCCTCCAGAACATCGTAGGCGGATGGCTTTTAATTTGGAAGTCTGAGGTCTGCAGCAATGGCACGTGGAGCGAAATGGCTGCTTTAAAACGGTGCTGAAGGAGACAAGAGGGTCAGAACGAGAAGTTTGACTGCAGCGTCCTTCACAACGAGCAAGCAACACCATCTGCAGGAAAAAATATAATGTTTAAACATCTAAAGAGATAAGGGAAACTGAAAGGGCAATTGTACTTTGAATCAAAGGCTATCTAGAAACCTCAGGTGCATAGGTTACCCCTGTTGCACTGCCCTGGCTATTTACTTTTTTGATGAGGGTGGCACAAAAGGGGAAGGAGTAATTAAAGTGGTTGTAAACCTTTACATATACACAGTGAACTGGCTGTCCTCAGGTGATTCACAAAGATGAAACAAATCCTCCTACATACGTTGTACCTGTTTTATCTACAGTCTTCTACATCTCTTCAAAGTCCAGAATTTATCAAGCTTGCCTGGTCTGGCAGCAAAAAGGGGGTGGAGAACTGAAATTACACTCTGCAGAGCTCAGTGAGGAGAGCTCTGAGAGCTGATTGGAGGGAAGGGATACACCCCCTTCACACAGCACACAGGAACAAAGCTGTCAATCAACTGGAGCCACCCTCCCCTTAACCTTTTTTCTCTTGTCAGAAGTGAGTTGTATAAGAAAGGAACAAAGCAGCAGACAGAAATGACACTTGGTGCTCTTAACTGGGACAACTGTACTTCTGGGATATGCTTTGTTCATATTTCATGTCTGAGGTTTATAACCACTTTAACAACTTCGGCACTAGAGCATTTTTTTCATTTTTTGTACACATAAAAAATCAGCATTTTTTGGAAATAAAAATGACATAAACACCCAGAACTTTGTATGTTTTCTAAAAGCAGAGGCCCAATAGAATAAAAAGATTGTAGTTGCAATTTTTTATGTCTCACGATATTTGTCCTACTGTTTATCAAACGTATATTTTCAGGAAAAAATATAATAAAATTATGACTTTTTTTTGGTAAAATATAAAAAATGAGGTTGCATTGAGTAAACAGATACCAAAAATGTCAAGTCTCATCTCATCATATTGCAAAAAACTATGAATCCCAAAATTTCCATAGATGGCACTTTAACCACTTCAGCCACAGAAAGATTTCCCACTTTAGGACCAGAGCACTTTTTGCGTTTCGGCACTTCGTCACTTTAACTGGCAATTGTGCAGTCGTGCGACGTTGTACCCACACAAAATGTGCGTCCTTTTTTTTTACCGCAAATAGAGCTTTCTTTTGGTGGTATTTGATCACCTTTGCGTCATTTCTGATCGCCGCTATAAACAAAACAGAAAAAAAACTAATTTCTTACTTTTTGCTAAAATACAAATCCAAAAAAATATAAAAAAACATTTTTTTCCATCAGTTTTGCCCAATTTATATTGTTCCTCATATTTTTGCTAAAAAAAATCGCATTCTGAGTTTATTGATTGGTTTGCACAAAAGTTGCCGCATTTACAGATGATGAGAATTCATTTCTGGGTTTTTTTTATTTTTTATTTTTTACTAGTAATGGTGGCGATCTGCAATTTTTAGCGGTACTGCGATATTGCAGAGGACATGTCGGACCATTTTTACACTTTTTTGGGACCATTGGCACTTATACAGCGATCAGTGCTATAAAAATGCACTGATTACTGTGTAAATGCCACTGGCAGTGAAGGGGTTAGCCTGGAGGGGGCACTCTAAGGGTTAACTGTGTTCCCTGGGCGTGTTCTAACTGTGTGTGGGCTGGCCTGGCTGGGGAAAGGGAGTGATCATGGCTTCCATATAGAGGAAGCCTGTGATCACAGCCCTTCCCCCTCCAACAGAACGGAGATCCGTGTTTACTTAAACGGACCTCCGTTCTTTCACTGCGGGGGGGGGGGCATCGCGGTAGCCGGCGGTATCGAGTCCGCCCTACCTGCTACCTGGCCCCCCCAACACAGTGAGCGTGTGGTTTGCGATGACGAGCCACTCTGTCACCGTCAGACTGCGGTCGGCGGTCGGCAAGTGGTTAAAAGCCTTTATAGCTCATCAGTTTAAAGTTAACTGAGCTGTGGTGGTAGAAGGATTGCTCTCACTCCAACGTTCATGGTGATGCCTCACGTGTGTGGTATCCTCACATGTGCCCCCTAAGCTGCATTTACATATGCAGGTGTGTGCAGGGCAATGGGTGTTTACAATTTTTGTTTTTTGTTATACACTTTTACAATTTTTTATGCTGGGCTCATACCGCAGCACGGAGAGACTCACAGCATGGATCCGGTGCATCCCTGTCCACCATTTCAGATCTGATTTCAGCCCAAATTTTTGGCAGACCTAAAGTGGACCAGAAGGCGCACAGGACTCCTGTGCAATTCACACCGGAGCCGCTCTTGAGATGTGTGAACCATAGAGAACCGGTCACAATTTCTTGACATGCAAATTGGATGCGGCGAAATCCGCATCCAATTCGCAATAGTGTGAACCCAACCTAAAACTTTTTTAAATTTAACTTTATTGCTATCACAAGGGGTTAACAATTCCCCATGTGATAGCATTGGGCAGGTGACAGGTAATCTTTATGGAGACATTGGAGGTCTATTAGATCCCTAGTGTCTCCCCTGCCCTCCCGCAACTGACCAAGCACAGATCGTGTTTGGTTGGATACTTTTCTGGCTGTATCAACCAGGAAATGGCAGCTCAAAAGTAAATGAAAGCTGCAGTAGTAGTCATTAGCTTGTGTGTAACTTACTACGCATGTCCTGAACTGGTTGAAGTTTATCTAGACTCAAGGACAAATATATAACATTTTCCACCTTACCAGTCCTTAGATGTGGTGGCTACATTTTTTTCTCCTTTATATTACCTGGTGATTCTGTCGGTAACACACTGTTCCACAGTGACAACAATTACTTACTGCATGTAGGAGCAGCATTGTCACTATCGGACAGAAAGTGTGTTAGGGACTACTAAATAATGTCTACCTGTCTCCTCTTCTCTATCACTCTATGTTCTGTAGAGTGGTTCTCAACCTCAGTCATCAAGTATCCCCAACGGGCCATGTTTTCAGATTTTCCTTTACTTTGCACAGCTCCTTTAAATCAATATCAATGACATGGTATTTATAAGAGCTACTTTATCTAAGATAAGTTCTCAAAACATGGCCTGTTTGGGGTACTTGAGGACTGAGGTTGAGAACCACTGCTGATGACCACATAGGTAAACTAGGCAGTGCTGATATGACTGCGGGAATTAATGCAGAGTGCACTGGACACAGAACATCGTTGGATTTCTGTCAGGATCACCAGCACTCATCAAACAGTTACAACATAAAACTTTCCATGGTATATTAAATAGACCAAAAAAAGAGCAAGATCGTTTTTATGGTTCACATGCTCTTGAATGCCATCAGACATACAGTTGCCCTGTAAACCACCAGTAAACATATTCTTCAAGTGTTGTTTTATCAGCACTCAATGACCATTATGTGAAGTTCAGGAATATAATTGAAGATGCAAGGGACATTTAATAATGAAATCATAGTCAATGCATCTGCAAATGTGTATCTTGTATGTAAATATATGCACATTTTGTGTATCTGTTGCTGGCAGATATATTATACTGTTGCAGTTCACTGTAATAATCCTTTGCACCTGATGTTTTGCCTGAATATGTGGCAGCTTTGCTACACTTTTGTGAAAATGTGTAGCAGAACTGCCACAGAAATTCATCAGATGTAACTGAAGGTAAGAATTGCAGAGCTACTCTTTTTTTTTTAATAGGCTGTGAGACATTTCTAGAAAACAAAAAAAATTGTAGTCCAGAGTGGGGTTTTACTTATAAATACACACAAACATAGCACAGTGCTTTAGTGGCTAGCACTTCCACCTGTCAGCACTAGGGTCCTTGGTTCGCATCCCAACCACGGCACTACCTGCATGGAGTTTATATGTTCTCCTTGTGCCTGCGTGGGTTTTCTCTGTGTACTCTGGTTTCCTCCCACGATCCAAAGACATGCTGATAGATTAAATGACTCTTGTCTAAATGTGCCCTAGTATGTGTATGTATGAATGTGCGTTAGGGACCTTAGATTGTAAGCTCCTTGAGGGCAGAGGCTGATGTGAATGTAAAATACCTATGTAAAGCGCTGAGTAAATTGATGGAGCTATATAAGTACCTGTAATAAATATACAGTACAGTATATATATATATATATATATATATATATATATATATATATACACTCTATGTATTTATTTATTTATTTTAAGTTATTTGAGATTTTTTTCTTTAGATTATTTCAAGGTTACTGAAAGTGGTGCACATTACTTCTTTAGGCTAGGTTCACATTGATGCGGCATAGAATCCATCTTGCAAAATCCCTAGTCGAATGACATGTGAAATTCAATGTTTCCCTATGAGAGCTGTCTTAACTGTTACTAGACAAGTCTGTCCGACTTTAGAAAAAGTTCTTGCATTACTCTCCACTCTGGTCCGACTTTGATATGACTTTAATGTCACAGTGTGTAAAAAGTCACATTGAAGTGGTATCAAAGTCAGACTCCAAACTTGCACTGAAAGTCGCCCGACTTTGGAATTGGGCTACTGTAAAGCCTAAATTTAGACAAAATTAAAAAAACAAAAAACAAAACAAAATCAGCACAAGAGATAACATAACACTATTAATCCAAAATGTCCCATGTGCTGGCTCCTGGATTCCTTGCAATCATCTTCCTCCAGGTCCCCATCCTCCAACTGCCACTGTTGTAATATATTTTGTGGAGTTTTAGGCTGGGTTCACACCTATGCGAATTGGATGCGGCTTAAACCGCATCCAATTCGCAGGACACTTGAAAACACATTGTTTTCAATGTGTCCAGTTCACATCTGTGCGGTGCATTCGCACTCCGCATTGCACAAAAACCGCACACGTTTTTTGTGCAATGCGGTGCGAATTCCCAGCCCGTTGAGTCCAGTGGGAGCGCATCTAACACGGAGATGCACTCCGCACTGAACGGGGATATTTCCCCTGCTCGCGGCTCCTCCCCCATCTCCCCCCCCCCGCAGCTGCTGCGCTGTGGGAACGGACAGGAGCCGCCGAACAGTGGCTCCGTCCCTTCCCGGCAGCAGAGAGGCTGGAATTCGCACCGCAATGGTGTGAATCCAGCCTCACAGTCTGCATTTAGAGTGGCTCTTTTTCTCATCTATTTATGCTGACCGGTACTGTACTGAAATTTGCTGCTGACAGTCTAAGGAGTTGGTGAAACCTGGGGATCATTCGTATGTGTCCTATCATTTATCCCTGTGGGGACAAGCGCATTTGACCCTCTAGTAGAACTGGGGTCAGATGGGGAGGTGAGAGACCATGCTAGCTGGTGGAGGGATTGCACATATTTGTACCTATGCACTTTGGTGGATCTTTTTGCATGACTGCTCTTCCTTAAGTTTTCCATAAGGACATTTTATAATAGGACTTTTGTATGGGCTATTTTGCCTATCATGGATGTATTTACTGCGCTGCATACTTTTGATTATATTTATAGTTTTAGGGCTTTAGTGATACCCCTATGTTCAGCTGGCAGTACGAGTTGTAATCAGGGAAAGGCTGCACTGATTTTATCTAAGTATTCGTTGACTGTTGTAATATAATGGCCAATAAAACAGAGAGAGCTTTGACAAGTACTCATCAATAGTGCCCGACTACACCCACCCTTTCTGCCCACCCACACTAACTATCTAGTAATAAGTAATAAGCAAACCTAGGAAATCTAGTATTAAGTAATAAGTGTGACATACATGGCCATTATCCATAATGTATACGAAAAAGAAAAAAGGAGGGAAGGTATTGGACTGTGCAGGAGGAGCATAGACACATTTCATAAAAAAATTACATATTTTATTTAAGCATCAAACATTAAAAAACATTGATGCAATTGCATTCATTTTCCTCATAAAACATAAGAGTTTAAAGCAGTCTCCTGCATTGAGGTTAGGGAATGAGCATTAGTGTATTGGGTCCTCATGTGCCAACGCGTTTTGTCAGTTATGCTTCATCGGGGCTTATGAAGACCACACATTACTCATCTCAAAAAGCAAACCACACGCGAACACAAACTCCCTGGGTGGGCGCTGGGACAATAAAGAAACTTCAACCGGAAAGGTGTCGCCTATGTGACAGCTCATCCGAGACACAGCCTAATCAATCGGGATACCAGAATAGTCCCACCAAATCAAGTAGTGTACTTATTCTCTAACCCCAATGCAGGAGACTACCTTATAAACTCTTATGTTTTATGAGGAGGATGGATTCAATGGCATCAATGTTTTTTAATGTTTGATACTTAAATAAAATATGTCATTTTTATGAAATGAGTCTATGCTCCTCTTTCTGGCCTGCACAGTCCAATGCCTTCCCTGATTTTTTCTTGTTTGTCTCCACTGTAACTACAGTTTCTATGAATGATATGTGATTTACAAAAAGAGGAAGGGAAAATTATTGAAAGATAGGACCGAGAAATGTAGGAGTAAGAAACAAAGCGATTCGTACATAGATGGTATAAGCATTCACAAAAACATGTCAAGGATTCAGATATAAACACATAGTAAGTAAGCCACATGCCATCTCTAAGTGGGTTTCATTGTGGATCTTCATATAAACAAAAAGTGAATGGAAATGCAGGTGACTTTTATTGTAAAACCTCTCTACTGTTAATAAAACTACATAACACTATAGACTCTTTTTAAACAATGCATGTTAAAGCAAACCTTTGTAATCAATGTATACTCTATTTCTGTCAGGAGAAGATAATGTTCCAGGAAACAATTTTCATTAAAATAATGGGCTTGTCCTATGGAAAACCATGCACCACCTTTACATATCTTATTAATGGTGGAAAAATAGATAAGTATTTCAAACAGCACAGAAAATTCTTATCAATTTAAATCATATGAACCAGCTTTCTTGATTCCCCTATGTGTTGGTTTATAGTTATAGCAATGATAACAGATAATCTATCCTCTCAAGCTTATTGCAGGAAACGTCCCACCTAATTCATTACAAACACTACATTTTTAGATTTAAATATGTGCATGCTGTGTATTTAGCTACATGAAGTGAATTATTGAATTTTGTAGCTCATAAAGTGAGCCTGATCTGGTCCTAAATGTTTTAAGCTACCAACAGTGCTGAAGTGCTGATACCTTGTTGTACCTGTGTTAGGCCCCATTCACACTTGCAAACTGGACTATTTGCAATTAACTGTGTTTAAATGATTTTTATTCAATTTTAGAAAAAAGATTAACATTACATAATATAACATATCTGAAAACAAGAAGACAAGACTTACCGACACATTGACAATACACACATATATATAAATATTAATCCTAGGTTATAAACGCCTTACAGATCTTCAGATTCCCAATTAAAAAGCCTATGGCTCCTGGGGGCTCTCCATCAGGGTATCTCCAGTGCGGGATCGCCCAAGGTGATCTTTAAGAGGGTTACCATACCTGTAGGGCCTGAACTGGAGGGCACCAATTTAGTTACAAGGTCTATGCCGATGGTCGACTTGACCTACACTATGTTCTCATAAGCTATTATAATTGTCTTCTGTGATTTTGACGCCTTGATGCTCTTCCTGTTAGCCTGTTTGATTCCCTAGTTTATTTTTCTCGATCCTTACCAAGCCTCTTTTATGTTCTTAAATTATTGTTCTACTTCCCTTTTTCTGTATGCACTTCTGATATAAATTTGTACTCTTTACTTGACTATTGTCGGTAGGGTTTTGAAAATTTTTCTACTAAAATTACTCTGTTATGTACGACAAACTTCAATAAAAATATTGAAAAGAAAAAGCCTATGGCTCCTAAGCTCTCCCTTTTCCCCAAAAAACCCAAAAAACAAAACAAAAAAACACAAACACAACCCTCCCAGTATTAATTTGTGCACAGAGGGGGCATATAGTCCCAACGGTGAAAATTTCCCACATCTCTTACCAGTGTCCATTCAAAGATACATCCCTAAATAAATGTATACAGTGTCTACTCATTCTCCTAAAACCTGTGGCAAAGAATGGGGGGGGGGGGGTGGCACCCCAATATTTATGCATGCATGGAAGGAGGCAAATATCTCCAGCTGTTAAATGTTCCCACTCCTATTATCAGTGACTATTCAAAGATGTATCTTTCTCTAAATAAATGTATACAATATCTAATCCATTCACCTAAAGCCTGTGCAAAAAAAAAAAAAAAAGGCGGGGGGGGGGGGGATTGATCAGAATTAAGGAGAATTTATCTCATTACCCATATAGCTCCTAAAGCTTGGGGACTGTTTAAACTCAATCCAACTGCTCCAGGTTCTCTGGAATCTATCTCCAGAGTCATTTTGTATAGACATTAGTTCTTCCATGAATCTAGACTTATCTACTTTCCGAGACCAATCTATTATTTTTGGGGTTTCCTTTACCTTCCAGTATTTAGGGATTATCGCCTTTGCAGAATTCAACAAGAATGGTATAATAGCTACTTTATATTTTTTCCCCGTAGCATGGAACAAACATTGCCAGGGGTCCTGCCTCACCTCTACCCTACTAATCTTCTTAATTGAACTCAATACAGGCAGTCCCCGGGTAACAAACAAGATAAGGTCTGTAGGTTTGTTCTTAAGTTGAATTTATTTGCAAGTCGGAACAGGTACATTTTTTAAGTGTAGCTTCAGCCAAAAAAAAATATTTTTAAGCTTTTTGGATAGCATAGGGAAGAGTTAACACCGCTGAAATGTTTGTTTTGCTGTCTATTTTTCTGTTCAGAAGATTTCACCTCACTTTCTGCCCCAATGATAATTGGACTTTGAAAATTTTGGGTTGTTGTGGAAACAAACCTTGGTGATAAAACATCATTGGAGACACCTTTTTCCCATAATAACTCTTACAGGAATGAATTACCCTTCCTGCACCTCTTTCCAGTAAACCTGGATTAAAGGACAGGACCACCAGATATGGGCGTGTGTTCCCTTACCCTCACACTCCCTCCAACACCAAGGCGGTAGATCGGAGTTGATCTTATTCAGTTTTGTTGGGACATAATACCATTTTACTAGCAATTCATAGTTCATTTATTTTATCCTAGTATCTGTTGAAGTGCAATGAACATAGTCTATTACTTTAATTTTCATTGCTTCTGGTAAGGATTGGTTCAATTTCCATTCCCAGCCCTCCAAGAGACATGTCAACCCTAGGTCTGATAATGAAACCAGCATCTTATATATATATATATTGGAGATCCCATGTCTATTTATAAACCCCAGGTCAACAAGTCTCTCCAAGGGGCTAAGTTCATGGACTGAGTGGAGGGGTTTTGGGAGAGTGCTGAAGTTGCCTATACCTCCATGTATCCCAAGGTTGAAGGCCATATCTATTTCATAATTCAGAGAGTGATCACAAGGCATTTCCATTTAAGACTTCCTTCAGTCTCAAACTATTTGCTAGTTTCAATTTTAATATGCCCTATTTTCCTTCCCTTGCAAGAAATAGTTTGAATCTGTGAGAGGCATTAATGGGCTATTATACTGCTAGGGGGTGTTTTTATGTTGATTATCCCATATTCTTAGTCTCTATTGTAACTGGGGCCAGTTCCTTAATAAGACCTCTATATTGCCCTGGCAACCAAATTTTTTGGCCTAAGGCAACTCCGCTTAAGCTTTCGTCTATCTGCACCCATTTCTTCTGGGGAGCACCATGTACCCAGTCTATCACTCTCTGCAGTACTGCAGCCTCATGGTATTTCCCAAAATCTGGTAGGGACAATGCTCCCGACATTTTTGGTCTAACCAATAGAGTTGAGCGAAACCGAACTGTAAAGTTCGGGTTCGTACCGGACTTTGGGGTGTCCGTGTCCCGAACCGGAACCCGGACATTTGAGAAAAAGTCCGGGTTCTGGTTCGGGGTTCGGGTATTTTTCGCCCCTTTTCAATAGCTGTAGGGCAGCCAATCAACAAGCGTTTCACTCGTTTGCCCTTAGAAGCCATCACAGCCATGCCTACTAATGGCATGGCTGTGATTGACCAGTGCATCATGTGACCCAGCCTCGATATGAGCTGGAGTCACGTAGCTAGCGCTGCATGTCACATGCTCTCAGACTAGTGTAGGGAGAGGATGCTGCCGCCGCTGTGAGGGAAAGATTAGCATTCTAAAATCATCTCATACTGCTATAGGGAGAGGTTCCTGGTGCTGGTGTGAGGGATAGATTAGCGTTCTAAAATTACCTCATACTGCTAGGGAGAGGTTCCTCTACATTGTTGTTTTAAAAACAAAAAGATTAATAATTTATTATTCTTTTTTTTTCAGTATTAATAAATAGTGCTACACAGTACATTTGCACCTTGCTGTGCATTTCTTGCACAAAAATAAAAAGTGCGTTTACATTGTTGTTTTAAAAAAAAAAGAATAGTAATCTATTATTTTTTTTTTTTCAGTATTAATAAATAGTGCTACACAGTACATTTGCACCTTGCTGTGCATTTCTTGCACAAAAATAAAAAGTGCGTCTACATTGTTGTTTTAAAAAAAAAAAGATTAATAATTTATTATTCTTTTTTTTTTTAGTATTAATAAATAGTGCTACACAGTACATTTGCCCCTTGCTGTGCATTTCTTGCACAAAATTAAAAAGTGCTGGTTTTAAAAATAATCTAAATTTGTGCTAAATAGTACATTTGCGTCCAGAATGAGGAGAGCGTCAAATAAGGGACGTGGTCGTGGTGTTGCTGGTGCTGCTGGTGTTGGTGGTGTTGGTGAAACTCCTGTTGCAAGGAGAGGACGTGGTTGATTTGTGCCAGCTACACGCACAAGTGAAACACCTTCCTCAGGTGCGAGTAGCCGACAGAACCTTCAACATTATATGGTAGGCCCGAATGCCGATCAACGAATGGTGAGGCCAGAACAAGTACAGGCGATAGTAGATAGGGTGGCTGACAATGCCTCCAGTTCCTTCACATTGTCTCCCACCCGGTCCCTTGCTGAAAGCTCAGA
>BLSH010386158.1:845078-861474 GCA_018402905.1 Glandirana rugosa | reverse complement strand
CCTGGTACGACACCTTTATGAACCCCTGCTACCGCTTGTACCACCGTAACGACAGTGTAGCAGACAAACGACCCACCGTCCACTGTGACCGTGACATCTCCACCTCCTTCTCCGGTTTCGTCGTCGTCTTCTCCTCGTCCTCCTCGGGCTCTGGAAAGAACCTAAAACTCCATGAACACGAAACGTAAATCTACGGACCAGGGTGGTGGTCGCACAGAGGCACCAGCACAGCAAAAGAGGAAGCAGGTTGCAAAAGCGGAGCGACCGTCCCCTAGACAGTACGCCTGCTACTACCCAGGGACCTAGCACACCAAAGGCAGCTCAAAGGTGTTCCCCAGCATGGCAGTTCTTCAGACAATGTGCTGACGACAAGACACAAGTGGTTTGCACGCTGTGCAATGAGAGGCTGAAGCGAGGCATAAATGTTCTAAACCTGAGCACAACCTGCATGACCAGGCATCTAAATGCAAAGCACAAGTACCTCAAAATCCAAGAAAGGTCTCGGGCTCCTCCTGCTCCTCTTCTGCTGCTGCTTTGGCCTCTTCCTCCACCTCTACAGTGCCAGTGTCACCTGCCACCCAGCAAACAGACGATGTGACAGCAATGCCACCATGTTCGCCATCGTCCCCAAGTATTTCCACAGCATGGTCCCATGGAAGCTTACAGCTCTCCTTCTCCCAAACACTGGAGAGAAAGAGGAAGTACCCCCCTACCCACTCGTGATCCCTGGCCCTGAATGCCAGCATTTCAAAATTCCTGGCCTTTGAAATGCTGTCATTCTGTCTGGTGGACACAGACAGTATTAAAAACCTGATGGGGGTGGCTGTCCCACAGTACGTGGTTCCCAGCCGCCACTACTTTTCCAGACGAGCCATCCCTTCCCTGCGCAAACAAGTTGGGGACGAGATCAAGTGTGCACTGCGCAACGCCATCTGTGGCAAGGTCCACATAACCACTGATACGTGGACCAGTAAGCACGGGCAGGGACGCTATATCTCGCTAACTGCACACTGGGCAAATGTAGTGGCGGGTGGGCCTGAGGCGGCTAGCCATTTGGTGCATGTCATTCCGCCACCCAGGATTGCAGGGCATTTCTCTTTGCCTCCTGTTGCCTCCTCCTCCTACTCCGCTTCCTCCTCCTCTATCACCTCCTCATCCGGTCAGCGTAACACCTTCACCACCAACTTCAACACATCCAGGGGGAAATGACAGCAGGCTGTTTGAAAACTGATATGTTTAGAGGATAAACCCCACACTGCGCAGCAGCTGTGGACAGGCATTGAACAACAGACCGATGAGTGGTTGTTGCCACTGAGCCTCAAGCCTGGCCTGGTGGAGTGCGATAATGGGCGAAATTTCGTAGCAGCTCTGGGCCTAGCCGGTTTGAAGCACATCCCTTGCCTGGCGCATGTGCTGAATTTGGTGGTGCAGAAATTTCTAAAAAACTACCCGGATATGTCAGTGCTGCTGCACAAAGTGCGGGCCGTCTGTGCGTGCTTTCGGCGTTCTCACCCTGCTGCTGCTCGCCTGTCTGCGCTGCAGCGGAACTTCGGCCTTCCCGCTCACCGCCTCCTATGCGACGTGCCCACAACAAGGTGGAACTCCACCTCGCACATGCTGGAGAGACTGTGCGAGCAGCAGCAGGCAATAGTGGAGTTTCAGCTGCAGCACACGCGGGTCAGTCGCTCTGTGGAACAGCACCACTTCACCACCAACGAGTGGGCCTCCGTGCGAGACCTGTGTACCATATTGCTGTGTTTTGAGTACTCCACCAACATGGCCAGTGCCGATGATGCTGTTCTCAGCGTTACTATCCCACTTCTATGTCTCCTTGAAAAAACACTTTGGGTGATGATGGGAGAGGATGTGGCACAGGAGGAAGAGGAGGAGGAAGAGGGGTCATTTCCATGGTTATCAGGCCAGTCATTCACAAGTGGCTCGGAGGGTGGGTTCCTGCACCAGCATAGGCCAGGTCAAAATTTTTCAAGCCAGGGCACAGTTCTGGAGGATGAGGAGGAGGAACCGTGTTCACAGCAGGGTTGCACCCAATGCAGCTCGTGGGCATCCCTGGAGCGTGGCTGGGGGAATACGTAGGACACAGATGATACACCTCCCACAGAGGACAGCTTGTCTTTGCCTCTGGGCAGCCTGGCACACATGAGCGACTACAGCCGAGTTGCCCACATTGTAACTTGTGCTGATTACTGGCTGGCCACTCTGCTGGATCCCCGTTACAAGGACAACGTGCCGCCCTTAATTCCCTCAATGGAGCGTGATCAGAAGATGGGCGACTACAAGCGCACACTGGTAGATGTGCTGCTGAGGGCATTCCCAAATGACACAGGGGGCTCAGTGGAAGCACAAGGCGAAGGCAGAGGAGGAGGAGGAGGAGGAAAAGGTTGCCAATGCAGCTGTGGCACCGCCAGCACCTCAGAAGGCAGGGTTAGCATGGCCGAAATGTGGAAAAGCTTTGTCAGCAGCCCGCCACAACAAACAGCACCACCAGATGATAGGCAACATCTTAGCAGGAGGCAGCGTTTCAGCAACATTGTGGAACAGTATGTGTGCACACGCCTACACGTACTGACTGATGGGTATGCCCCATTCAACTTCTGGGTTTCCAAATTGGGCACATGGCCTGAGCTTTCCCTTTATGCCTTGGAGGTGCTGGCCTGCCCTGCAGCCAGTGTATTGTCTAAAAATGTGACTAGCATGGCAGGGGGCGTTATCACAGACAAGGGCAGCCGCCTGTCCACAGCCAACGTGGACAAGCTAACGTTTATTAAAATGAACCAGGCATGGATCCCACAAGTCTTGTCTGTACTTTGTGCAGAATAGACATTTAGACCGGCCTCACACAGCCATTGGTATACTTTTTTTTTAAAATATGTCTCAATATTTTGGAGGCTACCCCAATTAGAAAAAAAAAAAAAACAAACAAACAAAAAACAGTGTTGTCTACCCCTTCCTCATCCACCGCCACTTCCACCTGCACCGCCACGGTCACTGCCTCCTCAACCTCCTACTCCACATCCACCTCCACCCACCTCCTCCATTTCCTCCTCCATTTTTTTTTTTTTTTATGTGATTTTAAGTTATTTCCCTATCCACATTTGTTTGCAGGGCACTTGTCCTACTCTTATCCCCATTTTGCTCCCTTTTGCAGCCCTCTAGCCCTTTCCAGGACTTTTTTAGAGCCATTTTTGTGCCCAAAAGTTCGGGTCACCATTGACTTCAATGGGGTTTCGGGGTTAAGTTCAGGTCAAGTTCGGTGCCGAACCCGAACATTTTTGCGAAATTCGTCCGAACCCAAACATCCAGGTGTTCGCTCAACTCTACAAACCAATGTCTTATAAGAAATCCGAGGATGTCTGTGTCTCCAGATAAATCTATTTATCAATGCTCTCAAGGTCTTAAAGTAAGCTTTTGGGACATAGATCGGGAGAGCCTGAAAAATATATAGGGCTTTTGGTAGGGATACCATTTTAATCATGCTTATCCTGCCAAACCAGGACAACCTGTCACCTGGACAACCGTTCAAGTCCTGTTTAAGCTTATTAAGTAATGCTAAGTAATTATCCTGATATAGGTCTGATAATTAATTGTGGAAGACCCAGCAGGGGTTCTATACGATCAGCTGCATGCTGGAAGCCCCATTGAAAGCAAAGGGAGAGTGATTGCTCCTGCAGCTTTTCATAGTCGATTGCATGTAAAAAAAAAAAGATAACTTGTTTCTTCTATAGTCATAATTTTGGTCTTTGCATTGCCCCAAGCTATCTGTCTTCTACAAAAATAGCCCTGTTTGTTTGTTGTACTATCTCACAGCTTGCATATCATCCCCATATAAGGTGAGGGCCATGGGTAAACTACCACTCCCAAGCTTCAGTGATCTTTATGAAAATCAGGTACATGCTATTGGCTGTTATCAGCAGTAGCACCTGGGAGCTTGGAATGCTGTGTGTAGTGCCAGCTTGCAGACAAACAAAAGTGGGCAGTGCAAACTGGAGCCTATAGCTCTATTTTGATACAAGAACCCCTGTAATAAGTACTTGTTTGCAAGCCAGGACTTCAGCTGTCAAGTTGATGGTTGTGTCTAGGCTCAGAAGAATTACTGCGCACATTGGGGAGAATTGGTTTAATCATAAATGTTTTACTAGCAAGTCTTATGATTGCTATCCTGTCTGTTCCACTCTGTTGGAGTTTAAAAGTAATAATTTATAAAAAAAAATCATATAAGTGAGAGGAAGCTTAACCACTTGCTGACCGTCGACTGCAGTCTGACGGCGACAGAGTGGCTCGATATCGCAAACCGCCATCATATGACGGCGGCTGCGATATCCTTCACTGTGAGCGCGCGAGCCACCGAAGCTGCGCTCGCGCACTCACTGTGTTCGGGGGGGGCCAGGGAGTGGGTGGGGCGGACTCGATTGCGGACTCCCACCCCCCGCAGTGAAAGAATGGAGGTCCGTGTAAGTAAACACGGATCTCTGTTCTGTTAGAGAGGAAAGGGCTGTGATCACAGGCTTCCTGTATATGGAAGCTGTGATCACTCCCTTACCCCAGCCAGGCCAGCCCACATACAGTTAGAGCACACCCAGGGAACACAGTTAACCCTTAGAGCGCCCCCTCCAGGTTAACCCCTTCACTGCCAATGGCATTTACACAGTAATCAATGCATTTTTATAGCACTGATCAAAAAAGTGCCAAAATGGTCTGACATGTCCGCTGCCAAATCGCAAAGAGTGCTCTGGTCCTAAAGTGGGAAATCCTTCCGGGGGCTGAAGTAGTTAAAGTGGAACTTTTGTCAGAAAATGAAGTCGTGCTAGATGACCTCAGGTTGGCCCCTTTTGCAGGTTTAGCTATGTAAAACATTAAAAATAAGTGCCTACACTGTTTAAAGTCCAGTAATACACTGTCTCACCCTGCTCTGCACATGCTCAGTTGCTCTCCAATTTTAGGCATTTTATGTACTGATGAGTTTGTAGAGGCTGATCTGCTCACAGCCTTCAAGTGGAATTAAACCCTCCGATCCTTTACAGCTAAGGAAGCTGCTTCTGTTTGTACTGCAACTGCCATGGTGCTGCACAAGTGATCAGTTAGGACATCAGCCATTTGATGGTTTGACAGTTTGGTTAAGGACATAATCAAATCAAACTGTTTCTTGAAACCGGTGAATCAATGGGTTTAGTTCTGCTTTATGATTTAAAGCTGAAGGCAATTTACAGCACACACAGTGTGTTGGTAGCATAGTGATTGATATAGAATGTATGTTCCTAGCTAAAGAACATTATTTTTTATCAAGTTGTTATGGGTAAGGTTCCACTTTAAGTAAAATGATTCAGAATCTTTAAATCAACCCTGTAGCTGAAAAAAAGTCCTGCAAAGCCCACTTCTCTATGTAAAAACAACAAAAACAAGGAAGGGAAGGAGCAAACCCCTGGTGCATTGCCCAAGTAAAAATATATTTATTAAAATAGAAGGAAAATGCAGAAGCTGCAAAGGAAGTAAATGCAAGGAGAATATAAAACTGAAATGTGTTGTCCCCATTAAAAAAAAAATGATTTTTTGCAATGAAACCACAGTATTTTATTTAGTATTTTATTGAGCTGAGTCCATATCAATTTCCAGAACAGCAGTCATCCTTTTTAGCTCATAAAATACTTCCATGTTTACAATTCATCATCTATTATCCTTTTTTCAACATACTGTATATACTGTATATGTTAAAAGGTGTGTTACAGACAACATCCACTTTTAACCATGGCCACTAATCACAGGGGTACTGCAGCACACTTGGTGGAGTGCAATTCCTTTAGTTCCTACTATGAAAAAGCCATTTGGTTTTGTTTGCCTTCCAGGTCAAAAGCTCCTAGTCCTCTGCTACTTTGACTTTAACCTACTTGAGCGTCTTTTCAGCCACTCATTATTATTTTGTATTATTATTATTTTTATTAATAATATTTCAGTAATGTAAATTAGCTAATTTAATATTTGTATAGCAGTCTTCATTTTTAAGGTACTGAATCTGGAAATAAATACGTTTTTGAGTTGCAACCCTTTTGACAATTTTTGTGCTAAAGCAGACACCATGGAAGAGTGTTGCACTGATTTCTGATAGGTTCTTTAACCACTTCAATACCAGGCACTTACCCCCCTTCCCGCCCAGACCAATTTTCAGCTTCCAGTGCTTTTGCGTTTGTATGACAATTGCACGGTCATGCAACACTGTACTCAAACAAAATTTTTATCATTTTTTTCTCACAAATAGGGATTTCTTTTGGTGGTATTTGATCACCTCTGGGGTTTTTATTTTTTGCGCTACAAATAAAAAAGACAGAAAATTTTGAAAAGAAAAAAGTTTTTCTCTGTTTCTGTCACAAAACTTTGTAAATAAGTACATTTTCTCCATCACTGATGGGCACTGATGAGGCTACACGGATGGGCACTGATGAGGCAGTACTAATTGGTACAGATGAGGTGGCACTGATGAGTTGGCACTGATGATGAGGCACTTATATGCAGCACTGATGGGCACTGATAAGCGGCACTGATAAGTGGCACTGATAGGCACTGATAGGTGGCATTGATATGCAGCACTTACAGATACTGATGGGCCCTAATAGGTGGCAATGATGGGCCCTGATAGGTGGCACTGATGGGCACTGATAGGTGGCACTGTTAGGTGGCACTGGTGAGCATTGATAGGTGGCACTGGTGGGTACTGGTGGGCACTGATCGGGGCACTGGTGGGCACTGTTGAGCAGCAATGACAGATGCACTGTAAGGTTCCCATTCCCTAGTGGTCTAGGGTGGCATCTGAAGTTGGCACTGAGTGCCATCCATGTTGGGCATTGTGCCCCTTACCTGGTGGTCTATGGTGGGCTCCCAGGTGGTCAGGGTGGGCTTCACTGGTCAGCTCTTGGTGGTCCTGTGTGGTCTCTCCCTGGTGGTCCCTGGGTGGCATCCCTGGTGGTCCTGGGTGGCGATCCTAGGGGGGGCTGTGCTGATAAACACTCAGCACAGACCTCCCTGTCAGGAGAGTAGCCGATTGGCTCTCCTTTACTCACACCTGCAGACGCGAGTAGAGGAAAAGCCGATAAATGGCTCTTCTTGTTTACACTGTGACCAGCCGCGTTTGGTCACGGCCGGAAGCTCTTTACCGAGATTGGTAATGCGGTGGGTCAGATTGACGCACTGCACCACCGATTGCCGCGATATGTGCCCCCACAGGCACGAGATCGCGGGTTATCCTGAATCACGTCATGTGATGTCCAGTCAGGCCGGGCCGGAAGTGGTTAAGATTGGATCTACAAAGATAAGTTAGTTGTTGGTCAGATTTTAATTGTCTAACATTCTTCTCAGCTCAAAATATTCAGTTTCAATAAACCTAGCCTTTCAGTTCATGGTTCTACAGATCAGTGTAATGATAGCTTGTTTTGTTAAAAGGAGAGAAGATCTATACAGTCTGGATAAATGACTTTCAGACACAAATATGCCGATTTGCATGCTTGCAAATTGGCTTACATCCATCTCTGTTCACAATATAATGGGTAAGTGTGATTGACTGGACCACAATGGATTGAGATGCGGTGCAGGCCACCCGTTTGTAAATGTCTTAGGTTTTTACACAATTCATTCACCTATTGGAAAACTATAATGCTGCACAGCTGCTTAGAGTCAGTGATTACAATAGCAATCTTTGCTATATCTTTTCCTCAGTATTGTTTGGTTTAAATTGTTCTGGGGATTCCCTATAAACCCACAAAGCATTACACTTTAATTGTCTCATTTCAGGTTTTACAAAAACACTAATCCTTTGATACAATCGGACAAGAATACATATAATTAGTGGTATAAAAAGGATCTTGTAGCACTTAAAAATACGTTTTTACATGTGTCTCCTTCACAAATGTTTTATGTCTATCTGGAAAAGAGCTGGATGTTTATGACAAAACTAATTACTGCACATTGGTATTACTTTTCTGATTTCATGAAAAACTGCTGTTTTACAGAAAAAGCTCCAGCCTAAGATAATATTCTTCATAGCTGAACGGTTTTGCTCTCCAGCTATTGAATTTAATTTGGAAACTTTTACATTTTCTTGTTTCCTAAGCATGTCATTGTTTCTGTACAACTTTAATTCTTTAATGGTAAGTATGGTAATGAAGGGTTGATTTGCAACAGACTGCTAGTATTTTAAATTTCTATAATATTCTCATTTAAAATAACTTCAGCTGTCTTAAAATCTTTCTGAGGTAAGAAAGCCAACAGTGCCAAAGTAAATCTCCATGTTAGTTTACAAATAAATCCCTATGTTCCAGAAGAGCACCTTATATCCCAGGCCAAAGCTGTATGTAGCACTACCCCAGTAGGAGCCACTTGAGTATTACTGGTTGTGTACTCTGCCTCTCAACCCCATCTCAGCCCCTCTGGCATACCAGGCAATAGTGTAAGAGCAACAACACTAATGAAAGACACACGTTATGGTAAAACACAAACATTGTCTTTACTGTGAAGTTTCACTAAACTGTAACAAACAGTGGCAGTATATCTTAAGTAAATTAACTGTATAGCAATAACTGAAGATCAAGAGCAATACGACTCAATGTTACTGCTTTCAGGGAATTCCTCAATGGCAAATAACCCCAAGAGCAGAGGCAAACACTTTAATAACAAAAGATCACAAATGGCAAACTTTATACTGGATTGAATACCTCTTCACTAAAATTGGCTCTATGAGTCCAGGCAGGAGGAGAGCAGAGGAATTACCCTTTCTTTTGTCAGAGCTCTCTCTTCTGTCCCCTGACACCACAGGCCCACAAACTATAAATACTGTACTTAGTTCAGTGGTCAATGCCATGGCCTAACTCCTAAGACAGACTACCCCGCTCATGCATCACACACACTGAGCCCTGGGTATGTGTCCGTATAGCCACAATAGCTTCAGTCCCTTTGAAAAAGAAGGCATTGAGTCTTCAGCTAGCCACTTTAATTATTGCACTTTGAACTCCTATTTGGGTATAGTGTAAAGGCAGTATGTTGGCAGTGTCTGGATAACAGGACAGACACTGCGATTGCTTAACAGGGCATCTGTGTGATGCAGGTTCTGGCAAGTATGGAAAAAGTGAACAACACTGTCTGCATGTAGTGTCTTTGCTTCTTGCAAATGGGCAAGTACCCGCTCACCAATCCTGTGATCAAGGCCCAAACAAAATGTCTGTCAGGGCTGGACTTAACCCTCCCTTCTCAAAGCTCTAGTTGCTCAGCTTTGGTTAATTACCAGTACTCTTCAATCCATAGGGACTCACCTGGTCTTCATTTCCAGCTTGTCAGCTAATCCTGCTGGTTATTTAAACTGCCTGGATCAGATCTACTGTGCCTTCTCCTAATCAACAGATCTGGATGCTCTCTGCTGTGTTTTCCTGTTAAAGACTTTGCTTGGCTGACTTCCCTTCTGGTTCCTGATCCTGTTTGCTGCCTCTACTATGCCGATCTCTGGATTTCTGTTTGACTGGCTTGTTCCGACTACCTGCTCTAGTTACGGGACTCTGGCTATGTTTTGACTATGTTTGCTCTGTTTATATGATTTTACCATTTTATTAAAAAGTGTGATTTTTACTGCACTTCTGTCTCAGTCTAATTCATGGTTCCTGACAGTAGGCGAAGACCATGAATTCAGAAGATGCAGGTAATTCACTTGCTGGTAATATTTTTTCCAGATTGGATCAGCAGAATCACCGCTTGGATCAGTTTGCTATAGCGTTACAGACGCTACTGGTTCACACTGCTCACCTGGATTCTCCCACCATGGCTGTTCCAGTTCAACCTGTGTTGCAGGCTGTCCCTGCTGCTGCTCCAGTCTCTGTGCAGGCACCCACTTCGAATATTACCTCTATAAGAGGAATGTCTGGTTTCCGCTACACTTCCCCAGCGATTTGGGGGCAATCCAGTTCAATGCAGAGGGTTTCTAAACCAGGTTGGGATATACTTTGAGATGCTGCCCCAGGTGTTTTCCATGAACAGAAGCAAAGTAGGCTTCATGATTTCTTTGCTTTCTGTGAGAGCTTTGGCCTGGGCAAACCCTCTATGGAAGACGCAAAACCCCGTATTCCTAAGTTACCCAGAGTTTGTGGCTTCCTTTAAAAGGGTATTTGACATTCCTTTACGCTTCACTTCTGCTGCCGAGAACCTCATGTCCATCAAACAGAGTATGAGAACTATTGCCGATTGTGCCATTGAATTCCATACTCTGGCAGCAGAGGTTGCTTGGAACAATGAGGCCCTCAAGGCTGCTTTTTCTCATGGTCTCTCGGATAACATCAAAGAGGAGATAGCAGCCCGAGACATACCCACTGAGCTGGAGAAGTTGATCACGTTTGCCATTCTGATTGACTCCAGACTCTAAGAGAGACCTTCCTATAAGGAGAGCTTGAAGAAGCCTCCTGCACATTTGGCTCCGAGCTTTGTAGTCCCACCCTTGCCTCCCTCACCTCCCATGCCTCCTGGTACCGAGTCTGCCAGTGAAGTCGAACCCATGCAGTTGGGCTTCACACGTTTCTCTGCAGATGAAAGGGCCTTTAGGAGGAGGGAGAGATTGTGCCTTTATTGTGGCCAGGCAGGTCACTTTCTGAAGTCTTATCCTACCCGTCCGGGAAACACTTGCACCTGAGGTCCTGTAGGGGACATACATTAGGTGGAGTTTTTACATCCCCAGGTATCATGAAGGGTAAGCCCCTGGTCCTGGTAACCCTTTCTTGGTCTGAGTCGTCCATCGAGATACAGGCTCTAATCGACTCTGGAGCTGCAGGCCTGTTCATAGCCATTAGGCCAGGGCTGGGTGTCTGGTCCTGTACCTTTTTGGGGGGGATGGGCTCCTCCAGTCACCTGTCCTCCATCTATCCATTAAATTGCATGTGCTTCCATTGTGAAGCCTCTCATATATAGAGTTAGGACTGCAGTATACAGGGAGCCTTGACGAGGCCTGCAGCTTATGCATGCACTTGCAAATGTGTGTAACCAATCCCCTGCCTTTTAAATGCTACTGTTAGACAGGTGAATTTGTTTGGTGGCAGACTGGTCGGTAAGTTGAGCTTGGAATTCTGTGTTTTTTTGTTTGTGGATGCCCCTCCATAGCTCCTTGCTGTAGTGACCAGTTATAGGTGGTGGACAGTGACCTTTGTTCTGTTCATAGATGGTGCCTTTGTGTCTAAGCACTTGACTCCGCTGCAGCTTCGTGCGACTCCACTTGCCAGCTTGAAGCTATTGATGGGAGACCTCTACAGCCTGCCTATGTGACTCATGAGACTGCGCCGTTGACCACAGCTGTAGGGGCTCTTTACCATGAGATAATCCAATTCCAAGTCATTTGCTCACCTCATTTCCCGGTGGTTATTGGTTATCCTTGGTTACAGAGGCACAATCCCTCTTTTGATTGGCTTCATGCTGAGGTTCTTTCCTGGTCACCACAATGCAGCAAGACATGTTTTCAGAAAATGGCTAAGGTCTTGTGCATCTCTTTACTCTCCTCCCTGCCTACGGAGTACCGCAAATTTAGCGATGTCTTTGACAAAGGTCAAGCCGGTAGTTTGCCTCCACACCGGTTGTATGATTGCGCAATTGACCTTCAACCTAGTGCTATAATCCCTCAAGGCCGGTTTTACCCTGTGTCTGTCTCGGAGGACAAAGCCATGGAGGAGTATATTGCCAACGCACTTTCTCAAAGGATTCATCAGCAAATTCTTGTCTCCTGCTGGTGCTGATTTCTTCTTTGTGAAAAAGAAGAGTGGTGACTGAGACCTTGTATTGATTCATGATTGATTCATGTATTGATTCACGATTAAGAATGCTTATCCGATTCCGTTGATTACGGAGTTATTTGACCTCCTCAAGAGAGCAACGGTTTTCACAAAGCTTGATTTGAAAGGGGCATACAATCTCGTGAGGATTAAGGAGGTCGATGAATGGAAAACTACATTTAACAACAGAACAGGCCATTATGAATACCCCATAATGCCGTTTGGTCTATGCAACGCTCTGGCAGTTTTTCAGGAATTTATCAACAATGTCCTCCGAGATTTGTTGCAGCTATGTGTGGTGGTTTATCTCGACTATATGCTCATATTTTCCAATTCCCTAGAGAGCCACCACACAGATGTCTGTCGTGTGCTTCAGAGCCTGAGAGATAATAACCTGTATTGTAAATTAGAGAAGTGCGAGTTCCCTCGTGAACAGGTTAAATTCCTGGGTTATGTCATTTCCCCTGCTGGTTTTTTGATGGACCCAGAGAAACTATCAGCAGTTCTACAGTGACCCCGACCGGTTTCCACTAACCAGGAAGGACGGTAACCCGCAGAATTGGTCTCCGCATTTTATTAGTGCCTTAGAGAATCTAAAGCCTGCCTTTGTTTCTGCTCCTGTTTTAGTACATCCTAATCCTACGTTACCTTTCATCCTTGAGGTTGATGCATTAGATACTGGAGTTGGTGCCCTTCTGTCTCAACATCCTACTTCTGAAAGGGCTATGCATCCTTGTGGCTGCTTTTCCAAGAAAGTGTCTCCTGCGGAATGCAATTATGAAATTGGGGACAGAGAGTTGTTAGCGATCAATTTAGCCCTTGAAGAATGGTGACATCTCCTCGAAGGTACCACTGTGCTAGTTCTCATTCTGACTGACCATAAGAATCTCACATTCTTGTCAGAGGCAAAACGCTTCTCTCCCAAAAGGGCGCAATGGGCTCTTTTCTTGTCAATATTCAATAACATAGTCTCATTTTTACCTGGTACTAAGAATGTAAGGGCTGATGGATTGTCACAACAGTTTTCCTCCACTTCCAAGATGGAGTCGGTTCCTGTGTCGGTGATACCTCCCGATTGTATTCTGGCTACAGTTCATACCAGTTTCACTTCATCTTTGGGTGACAGAATTCTTGCCGCTCAGATCCAGTCTCCTCTTGAGAAACTTTGTGACCTCTGTTTGTCCATGAGTGTCTCTATACTGCTGTGTTCCAGACTTACCATTCTCCCAAGGCTGCTGGCCACCTAGGGAAGAAACAATAATTTGGACTATTTCTGTTGGCTTAGTCTCCGAGCTGATGTAGCCACCTTCATAGCAGCCTGTTCCTTGTGTGCTCAGAGTAAGACACCACAACACCTTCCAATGGGCCTCCTACAACCCGTACCCAATGCAGAGAGGCCCTGGACCCACCTGTCTATGGATTTTATTGTGGAGTTGCCCAACACAGTTATCCTTATGGTGGTTGACCTGTTCTCGAAAATGTCACATTGTATTCCACTTAAGAAGTTACCCACATCCAAAGAACTGGCATCAATTTTTGCTCAGGAGATCTTTCACTTACATAGGCTACCCAAGGTTATCATCTCAGACAGGAGTAGCCAGTTTGTGTCCAGGTTTTGGCTCAGCTATTGTGCACATTGGGAATTCAGCTTTCCTTCTCTTCTATGGATCACCCGCAGTCCAACTGGGCCACAGAACGAGCCAACCAGTCCTTGGAGCAGTTTTTACGTTGCTACATTTCTGACCACCATAACAACTGGTCTGACCCCTTACCTTGTGTGGAGTTTGCTCACAACTGTGCCATTAATACCGCTTCCCGATTGTCTCCATTTATGGAGAGTTATGGTTTCCAACCATCCATGTTGCCTGAATTATTTGTTCCTCAGAGCATTCCTGAGTTGGAGGAGCATCTCAGTGGTCTTTGTTCCTCTTGGGTACAAGTCCAAGAGTCCTTGCAACATGCCAATGATAGGTACAGATTCTATACTGACCGCAGACGCCTACCTGCTCCTTCCTACCATGTTGGGGAGAGGGTCTGGCTGTCATCTCGCAACCTCGGACTCTGTGTTCCCTCATTGAAACTGGCACCATGGTTTATTGGGCCTTTCTGTATTCTATGTAGGGTCAACCCAGTGGCTTACGCTTTAGAATCCTTCAAATACGCGTATTTCAAATGTATTTCATGTCTCCTTACTAAAACCTTTGGTATGCAACCGCTTCATCATCTCGATACCACGTCCTCAGCCAGTTCAGGTTGAGAACCATGAGGAGTATGAAATACAATCTATCATTGATTCCTGTACTTTCCATGAGGAGCGATATTGGGTCTCATCCTTGAACATACATGCTTCTGTCCTCCTCCACGCTTTCCATAGACCTTTTCCCCTCAAACCTAGTGGTCCTCCAAGGGGGAGGGGTGATTGAGGAGGGCATACTGTCAGGGCTGGGCTCAGCCCTCCTTTTTCAGAGCTGTAGTTGCTCAGCTGTCAGGCAAATTGCCAGTACTCTTCATTCCACACTGACTCACCTTGTCTTCATTTCCTGCTCGTCAGCTACCAATGCTGGTTATTTAAACTGCCTGGATCAGATCTCCTGTGCCTTAGCCTGGTCAACATATCCAAATACTCTGCTGTGTTTTCCTGTTAAAGACTTTGCTTGGCTGACTTCCCTTCTGGCTCCTGATCCTGTTTGCTCTGGTCACCGAACTCTGGCTATGTTTTGACTATGTTTGCTCTGTTTATACCATTATTTTTATTATAAATGTGCGATTTTTACTGCACTTCTGTCTCAGTCTGATTCATGGTTCCTGACAATGTCCTTGAACAGACAGGCTCTTCAGGTAGCCTCACTGGCTACCTAAAACCTGTACACTTCACGCTATCGGTACAGATGCACCTTGATATGCACCTGGGATCCCCCTCTCAGGCAGGATGTCCCCCACCGGCCATAGATGCCTGGCAGGAATGGTACGTCAACCTGGGAGGCAACATCTCTCCCCGGGCCTGGTCTTCTACTCTGCCTCGTGCTGTCTGATTTCCTCAGGCAGGCAAGATGGAGCCCTTTCCATTCTTTAATCCTGAGGCTTGAGGGGATTTTAGCCGTATTAGTGCAATTTCGACAGAGAAAAACGAGTACTGTCCGTGATACTTTTTTATTTGCACTAACTTACAATTTTTCAGGACAAGCTTTCGAGGTATGTCCCCTTCTTCAAGGCCCAAGTAGTACTGATTCACAAAAGTTTTAGCAAAATGTTCAAAAAAAAAGTCTCCGAGGGAAAGGAAAAAAAGGAAAAACAAACACACAAATTAAGGTATAAGGCAATGGTAATAAAGCTAACAGCAAAGTTAGTGATATAAGACAGATGGAGAGCTATAGGCTGGGAAGGGGGGTGACAGTCACAGAGGGGTAAACTCTAGAGTAAAGAGTAAGGAAACCTATATATAGATTTAGGCCATATTTTTTTTGTCAAAAAGACACAAATCACCTTATACCTTGACTTGTGTGTGTTTGTTTTTTCTTTTTTTCCTTTCCCTCAGACCTTTTTTTTTAACATTCTGCTAAAACTTTTGTGAATCAGTACTGCATGGACCTTGAAGAAAAGGACATACCCCGAAAGCTTGTCCTGAAAAATGGTATGTTAGTGCAAATAAAAAAAGTATCATGGACAGTACTCAATTTTCTTAATCCAGAGAGCAGCTGGTCTGTGTAGTTCTCTCCTCATAGAAAGCTATGGGGCTGTTTTGTAATGGGGACTACATGTCCCAAGATTAGAGTTGATCGAACCTCTGGAAGTTCGGGTTCTGCTGATTCAGCTGAACTTCGGGACAAAGTCCGGGTTCGGGTCCGGTCTTGACCCGAACTTTGACCCGGACCCCGAACCCCATTGAAATCAATGGGGACCCAAACTTTTAGGCACAAAAATGGCTGTAACAAAGTTCTGGAAAGTCCTAGAGGTCTGCAAAAGGAAGGAAAATGGAATTAAGGGTCGGACAAGTGCCCTACAAAGAAATGGGGATAGGAAAATAACTTAAAATAATTTTTAAGCTAAAATCACATAAAAAAAAAATTGGAGGTGGATGTGGAGTTGGAGGTTGAAGAGGCGGTGAAAGTAGCGGTGGAGGAGGAGGAGGTAGCCAACACTGTTTTTTTTATTTTTTGTGCAAGAAATGCACCGCTGGCCGCAAATGTAGTTTTTGGAATTTTTTTTTTTAAACCAGCAATGTAGATGCACTTTTTAATTTTGTGCAAGAAACAATAATCTGTCCCTTTAAGCAACAGTAGGAACCTCTCCCTATAGAACTAGGAGATAATTTTAGATTCTAAAATCATCGCCAAGTTGTACAGAGAAAGTCTCCAGCTGTTGCTTTAAGGGAAAGATTATTGTTCTAAAATCATCTTCAAAGTGTGTGGGAAAAGCCTATTGCAGGGGCATAGAGCCATATTACTGTTCTAAAATCATCTTCAAAGTGTGTGGGAAAACACTGTTTCAGCCGCATGAAGCCATATTAGTGTTCTAAAATCATCTTCAAAGTGTGTGGGAAAACCCTGTTTCAGCTGGGTGGAGCCATATTAGTGTTCTAAAGCTGTTGCTTTAAGGGAAAG
>BLSH010386158.1:791298-805569 GCA_018402905.1 Glandirana rugosa | reverse complement strand
GAACAGACGGAGATGGAGATGGAGATAAGAATAACTTACGGGGAGTAAGATAGACTGCGACGAGAGAAGATTGAGACTTGATAGACTGATGGATCTACAATGACTGGGTTATAGTCACAATCCCATGCCTTGACTCAAAAACTAAAATAACCTGGTCAACATCTGTAACGGGGATCGTTTTAAAACTCTTAGCACTTATTTACAAAATACAAAGAATAAGAATTATCTAAGAAATACTATAAGTTGAACAAAAACTTCAGAAAGGGGTTCGAAGTATTTAAGTCCGCTAGGGGCAATGTCTACAACTGGTCCAATAAAATCAAAAACTCAGTTCCGTACCCTAACACTGATATTGGGTCAGTAACATCTAGGTAGTCAGATAGTTCAGAGTTAGAAGAGAGCAGCGTCAGATAGAATGAGGGGCATTCAATAAGAATAGAGGTAGAGGTAGAGGCAGACAAGGAAAATTCAACTATGAAGAAACAGGGTGATTTTTTAGGGGGATCCACCCAGTAATTAAGAGACCGCAATCAATGGGGTTACACAGGGGCCAGGAGACGGATGAGAAAGTAACATCTAGGGCAACCTCAGAGGATGTCCAAAATGATGGTGACCTCCAGATATATAACCTAAAGTACAATCTAAAAGTGCAACTGTCATCTGACCATATCACAGTACACAAAAGGGGCTTATCATTTGTACCCACACATGACCCAGATTTATTTGAGTAGGTCAAGGATAATAATTTCTTTGCAAGGAAATTAGCCCTGAGGAAGGAATATAAGAATAAACCAAAACAAATCCATCAATTCAAAACATCCAGGAAGATTGAAAACCTGTGGGGGGGGGGATATAGGATAAACAAGAATTACATGCATTGTGGGCTAAAATCACAGGGAAGAGGAAAAGATTTTTTAATCTTTCCTATTCAGAATGGCAGGCAATACGAGATCTTAAAAATACTGAAGAACTAATTATGAAGGTGGCAATATAGTATTGACGGACCACACCTTTTACTTGACAATGTGTCATGACATCCTCAGCAATGGGAACAATTTTATGGTTTTGACTAAAGACTCCACTCAAGAATATCTGAGTAAACTAAAACACATTTTAACTGACAGGTTAAGGAAGAAGATCTTATCCAAACAGGAATTTGCTTATATTATGAATTATCATCCTATGATCATCACCTTCTATGCCCTGCCCAAGATACATAAGTTTCAAACAAAACCACACGGTAGTCCAATTGTCACTGGAAACCAAAATTTAACAGAAAATGCTAGTAAATACATTTAATTTGTACTACGACCATATGTTTATGAATTAGCTTCCTATATTGAAGATACCAGAGACTTTATTAGGAAGTTGGAAGGGATGGTTTTAACAGATGACATGTGGCTGGCCAGTCTGGATTTACAAGCACTCTACAGCAATAACAAACATGAACTAGGTGTGAGAGCCTGCAAGTATTTTTTAAATGCTTGTGGCACTGTGTTTCAACCACACACTGAGTTCATTTTACAATTGCTGCATTTCATTTTGGAACATAATTTCTTCCTATTTGACAGTAAGATTTACCAGCCAGTCAGAGGCACGGCGATGGGCACAGCATGTGCCCCGACTTATGCCAACCTTTTTCTTGGCTGGTGGGAACAAACAATTTTCTTTACAGATGAGTTGGAAACATTTACATCAAAAATACTGTTATGGGCAAGGTTCATAGATGATGTTTTCATACAATGGCAAGGACAAAAAGATTCTTAATACCAACACCACTGGAATGTTCTTCAACAGCAAAATTGAAACTGATAGTATACATTTTTTGGTATTTCAAATCACTTGTGAAAAGGATGGCATGATACAGACTAAAATATATCATAAGCCTACTTCAACCAACAGTTTATTACATTGGAAGTCATCACCGAATCCCCCTGAAAATAGGAATTCCAACAGGACAGCTGATGCAAGCAAAGAGAAAGAGAAAGCAAAGAGCCTTTTTATATCATGAGATATGGAGTATGGATATAAATATTTTGCATATCACTCCAGCATTCAATAAATTAAATATTATGTCCATATATGCAAATACATCTTCTGTATAGCAAGCATCTAAAAATCCATAAACTATATATATATATATATATATATATATATATATATATTACCAGTATTGTAACTAATGTTTTAGGCACTTGTGAAAAAATGCTGTGGGGATAGACAGTTTTCTTTTACAACTAACAATCTACAAGGTGCATAGACAGGGATAAACCTAAATGAAATTAACATTGGTGCGTCCAGCCATAGCCTATAAAACTGCATAAATTCTCCTAGGTGCAACTTTCACAAGGTTTTTAAGGAAGTCAGCAGATAGAATGCTCCAAACACCTAGAACTAACTACTATTTGTGTATGAATTTAGTGTCAAGCTGCTTCTTCTTATGTAATGCCAGTAAGACCCAGTAATGTTAAGACCAGGTCTCTGTGGGACATAGTGTATACCATAACTTTCAGGATGATGTGCTTTTCTTTTCACTGGAGATAGCAATTTATGACTTAGGTTGTATCTTTGTCAGGCATCAAAATACATTTGGGACCAATCAGACACCGTCCTAATGGTACTGCATGATGGATATATCTACCCATACTTTTAAACATTGAGTAGACTAGTAATTATGACCAGATCCCCAACTCCATGTGCAGAAATACAGCCCCAAACATGAAAGGAACCTCTGCTATGCTTCAATGTTACCTTCAATGGTAACTGCAGGATGCATCAGTGCAGCAGTGCAGAGCATCTGCTGCCATTTTTCTAAATACCACTTCTTGCATTTTTATGCATAGGTAAACCAATGGGCCTTGTTTTCATATTGGAGATATGGCTTTCTAGACACAGGTCTTCATGAAGACCATTTCTGACCAGATTTCTCCAGACTGCAGACGGGTATTCCAGGGTCCCTCTGCCAAGTGTGAGCTGATCTTGTCACTGGACACCTTCTGAATGGGAAGAGTATTCAGCATGATAAGTTTTCATCCACTGCACTTTTTCTTGGCCGAACACTGCATTTATCCTCCTTGAAATGTTTCCCAGTGAGAGACATTGTTGATAAGACCTGTGTCTCATTGCTGTGCTCATTCTTGTCTGTGTGTAAGATTATTTGCACTTTAGACTGTCTTCAGTGACCTCAACTAGTTTTTCCTCACCCAGTTTAACTTTTCTTACACTGTGGTTTCTGTTTGATATAATGATTGTATTTTAACTTATATGTATTTTAGTCGATCATACAGTAAGTAACTGTTTGGTATAATTGTTAAATCATGCACTAGATCATATACAGTTGTGGTCCCCAATCACCGTGCCGCAGACCGGTGCCAGTCCGTGGCTTCTCTGCAGACAGGCTGCGAGGGCTGCTCTGTCACAAGTATGGTGGGTGACCGAGCAGGGAGTTGACATAAACTCTCTCTGGCTGCGTCGCATCACTGCTGTTCTGCCCTCACAGCTGTAAAGGCTGCTCTTTCACAGGTGCTGCAGGTGGGTGAGCTGAGAGATTACATCATCTCTCACCGCCTGCCCTTACTCTGGGACCCAGCCAATGTGACGACAATGCAAGTGACATGCTGCATCTGGTGGCAGGCGACGGTGGCAAGTAACATGCTGCATCTGGTGGCAGATGACGGTGGCAAGTCACACGCTGCATCTGGTGGCAGGCGATGTGGCAAATGTCAAGCTGCATCCAGAGGCAGATGAGGGTGGCAAGTGAAAAGCTGCTTCTGGTGGCAGACGATGGTGGCAATTGACACGCTGCATCTAGTGGCAGGTGACAGTGGCGAGTGTAAAGCTGCATCTGGTGGGAGATGACAGCGGCATGTGACAAGCTGCATCTGGTGGCAGACGATGATGACAAGTGACAAGCTGCATCTGGTGGCAGGCGACTGTGGCAAGTGACAAGCTGCATCTGGGTGGCAGGCGACAGTGGCAAGTGACACGCTCAGGGCTCCCACTCATTATGGTAAGTTAAACTATTTCATTGTGAAATAGTTCATTATGGTGAGTTGAACTATTTCTAATGTAATAATAGAAATAATACGCTTCAATCATCCTGACACCATACCAACCATGGTGTCGTGATGATTGAAGAGATAACACCAGCCACTGCCCCGACAAATCGATCTCCCCTCTCTTTACTATAATTCCAGGACATTGTATGAGATAAGAAGAACACATTTTAGGCAGCCTATATATATATTTTTTTTTTTTTTCATTTAACCAGGAGTTTTAGCAAAATAACAAAATAAAATAAGATGACCCAATTTCCCCATCCACACACTTGTCTTTAAACTCATAGCTTGCCAGAAACTCATATATTTCTGTTATACCTCAAGGCAGCAATTCACCCACTTAATAGACACTTGAAAACATGTTATTGGAAGTTCTATTCTATACTGTTTATGTTAGCCAGAGTATATTATGCCAAAAAATTATATTTGCCTTATAATTTTATAAAACAATCTGGTTGCTACAAGGCATATTATCATGAGCCAAAACAAATAACTTTCTAATGCTGTATATTCAAATGTCTATGCAAATAATTAGCAATAAATGTCATACATTTTATTACATATCTTAATCGCTTCCACACCGTTTGCAGTATATTTACTGCGGCAGTGTGGACGTGTCCTGCAAATCGCCATAAATAAGCGATTTGCGGAGTGGCCGGAGGAGTGTGCCCGCGGCTTGGGCTGACCCGATGTCCGCCGGCGAGCCGCGATGAGCAGCCAGAGCAAAAGAACGGGGAACCACCGATGTAAACACGGCGGTTCCCCGTCAGTGGGGATATAAGAGATCTACTGATCCCTGTCACTGGGATCAGTTAGATCTCTTATGCCCATAACAGCCCAGCCCCCTCACAGTTGGAACACGCCTAGGGAATACAGTTAACCCCTTCACTACCCCTTCAATGACATTTATACAGTAATCAGTAGACATTTAAATTTCTGATCGCTATATAAATGTCATTGGTCCCAAAAAAGTGTCAAAATGGTCCGTCATATCTGCTGCAATATCGCAGTACCACTAAAAATCGCAGATCGCTGCAATTAATAGTAAAAAATAAAAACCCCAGAAATTAATTCTTATCATCCGTAAACGCTGCAACTTTTGTGCAAACCAATCAATAAACGGCGATTGCATTTTTTTTTAACCAAAAATATGAGGAAGAATATAAATCCACCAAAACCGATGAAAAAAGTGTTTTTTTTATATTTTTTTTTGGATTTGTATTTTAGCAAAAAGTAAGAAATTTTGGGTTTTTTTTGAAAAATTGTCGCTCTTTTTTTATTTATAGCGGCGATCAGAAATGACGCAGAGGGGACCAAATACCACCAAAAGAAAGCTCTATTTGTGGGAAAAACAGGACTCAAATTTAGTTTGGGTACAACGTCGCACGACCGCGCAATTGTCAGTAAAAGCGACACAGTGCCGAAGAGCAAAAAATGCTCTGGTCCTAATATGGAAAATCCTTCCAGGGATGAAGTGGTTAAAGGAAACCCATACTGACAAAAATAAATAGTAAGCTGCTACTGCTGTCCTCCTTCTTAAAGTATAGCTAAAGCCAAAATGTCATTTTAGTAGGTTTAGTGGAGGATTCAAACCGCTGTTGAAATAATTTTTTTTTGCCATCTGTGTCTTATTGGAGAGATTTTTCTTCACTTTTCTCCTGTAGACTTAACAGGAAGAGATAGGATATATCTCTAAAGCCCCAGTGAAAGTTTTCCCCTCTATTCCTGTTCTGGTGACAACTGAAAATTTTGAATTTACCCGCACTTTCATTCCTGGTGACACTGGTGATCAGGACAATTGGATACAGCCAATCTCCCTAAAGGAGATACAGACACATTTTTATGGAAGTCTGTGTCCCCCTCTATGGAGATTCATGCCTCTCTTTGTCCTGATGACTACTGTTAATGAAACAGAAAGTGAGGAGAAATCTAAAATTCTAGAGCTGTCACCAAAGGAAGTGATGAGGATAATTTGTTCGATAGGGACATCTGTAATTTCACTCACTTTGGGGAGATTTCCTCTCATTTCTTGTTACATCTGCAGGACAGGCAGTAAAGAGAAATCCCCCCGCAAGACAGCAAAAATGACCCGATAGGGGTTTTAACCCTTCCCTACTCTGTCCAAAAGTTAAAAAAGTTTGCCTATACATACACTTTAAAATATTAGTGGATTGCCTGTAATGCTTATCCAACAGTATTAATACTTTCTAAGTCACAGGCCCAGAACATGTATAATAGTTACATGCTTATTCTGGGTCAGTAAATCAGCAGGTACCAAATTCATAGACAGTCATGCAACCATAATTTCCTTCAAGGGTCAGAAACAGTAAATCCATAAAAAGTCAGCTTTAAGCAATTATTTGATATTTTAAGATCTGCGGTTAAGAGTTTTTGTTTCCATCAGAAGTTGTTTCTTTCCCCAAAAGCTCCCTAATGCAGTTTAGAAGGCCAAATGCAGGACAGAAGGTGGACAACTGTGCATCAAATATACCTGTAAAATAACTCTTTTTTATGCTCCTGTTCCACTGATAAGGTATTCCGACGCAAAACTAGTTTAGCGGGGTCACGAACGTGTGACTTCTTTCACACCCACTGATGTCTGCTATCAGGGTGTGGGTTGAATGCTTTTTACTGTCCTGAATCATGTAAGTACCTTGTGGCATTTTAAACACTAAATGTGTACTAACAGTATCCACGCTATATGCGGCCTACGTTCCTTTTCCTCTATGGTGGCTGCCTGAGTTGGGTCCGAAGCTGTGGCATTGGTATTGGGGAATATCATATGTTGAAACCCAGTGGACCATGCTGATCCCATTTAGAGACACCCAGAAGGGTCCATTATATCTCATGCGTATTTGATCTCTGTAATTGGTAATAACAACCATCTAGTAAGAGGCTTGATTACGGTGGAGGGCACATGTGTATGGTGGAATTCCTTTACCTGGTTTGCCACCAGGAGGGCTATATCATTAGCATGAGAAGAATTAGAAACAACTTAATTCCACTGCTTTCATTGCTATTGGGACATGGACTTATTTCTATATTGAACTTTATGGACTATTTAATGTTTGATTGTACATTGATACATTTTCAGTATTTGATTTCTTTCATAGTAACCATTATTTATGTATACATATGTAAGTTAACTCTGAATGATCTGAGAAGCAGCTAAAACTTATCTTGAACACAAGGTAAATACTCCTAAAGACACAAAGGATTTGCCCATCGGCACAAGCCCAAAGCCTGTTGACAGAGGCCTTAGGCATTTTCCGTGAAAGGAAAGCTACAGATCTGCTGACACTTGAACAAAATTCTAATGTAATAAATACAGTAATTTATTTTCAGGTACAACTAACACAAGCTTACATTATTTGCGGAGCAAAGTCATAAATAGCCAATCTTTTAATAAAACAGGATTGAAAATATAAGCAAACTTGGACATACCTTTGCAGTGCATTTGTGCTGTGGATGATTTATAGAATCCACATAGTGGTGCCGCATACAGCGGTTTGGGTCTGACTCAGTGAGGAAAGTGTTGCTCTTTTTACTGTCTGCGCTAATTAATAATGATCCCAGGGAGATTGCAGAAATCCAAACAAACAGGACATAGTTTCCCATTGTTTCCAAGTCTTTCCAGGATGCAGACAAATAAGGACCTTAAGGAAATAGGATCCAGTAGCACAATCCACGTGCTTTGTGTACAGCAAAGTCAATTGCTTGCATTATCTTCCCAGTTGCCATTGGTCCTGATGCTTTAATTGGAGAATGAAATTGTAATCCATTGCTTCACCTGTGACAAAGTAAACAAATAATGAGTGTATTTTCTAATATATGTAATTTCTGTCTTCCATACATTTTAAGTCTATGATCACTTTAACTGCTTCCCTTGGACACAGCAGATCACCAATGTGATCTCTGTGACCAATCACAGCGATCACAAATGTAAACACAGGCTGCATGATGTACCCATTAGCTCTCCTTCTCTTCACACAGAGTGTGTGCGTAAGGAGAAAGCCATCTACAGCACTGATTGTAACCACACTAGTATAAACTGGCACACACCAGTGCACCATCAACATCTGTCCCAGTGTCAGCAGTGCAGCATCAACATCTGTCAGCCAAAGTATCATAAAATGATATTCTACCAAGTCTGATAGTCCTTAAAAAATGATTAAGAGGTAAAGATATATATGTTATAGAGTAGGACCCATCCACAAAAACCTTTAAACCAAAAATACAAGAAAGTAACTTTTCCATATCAATCATTATAAGTGTTTTATATCATATTCCCAACAAAATAATTAATCCCTGATGATGTCTTTACAATAGCCTTTACTGACACATCTCTAAAATAAAATGAAGAATAAAGACACATGACAAACAAAAACTGGTGAATCATGAAGACTCCACCCATCATGTCCCCAATAATATAGTTTTTAGACATATTCTGTAATAGTAATGTATATCCAAGATAATCAAATAGCAAGGGAAAATAAAGTTGGGTAGGCTGCTGAGGAGGCAAATCTGTTTCTTAACCACTTCCGGACCGCGGCCGTTGTTATACGTCACTACTTTGACATTGAATACCGTTGTTGCAGATAGCTGTCATTATCCCAATATTTTTTTAAAACAGCGGCAGTCCGCTTTAAGTTAAAAGTAGTCTATGGCAGATTCGCCGCCAGATCACTTTTATCGAGAGGTGCCCTCCACCGCATCCCGGTCGTCCCCGCTGATTACCGGATCCATTGGTAGCAGCAGAAATGATCCGATCCTCTCTCCTGAGAGGCAGGAAGTCGAGTGAGGGAACGATGGCCCTTGCTTGACTCCATACCATTGGATGATGGAAGCGACATCAAACGTCACTTCGCCCAATGGTCTTAAATGGACCATTTTTTTTTATTGAAAAAAAACTTTTTGACCCCAGATCTTATATTAAAGAGGTCCTGTCATGCTTTTTTTCTATTACAAGGGATATTTACAGAAGCGAACACATACGTAAGTCGCACCAGCATATGTAAACAGTGTTCAAACCAACATGTGGGGTATCACCACAATCATTAGAGTGAGAGCAATAATTCTAGCAAAAGACCTCCTCTGTAACTCAAAACTGGTAACCTGTAGACATTTTTAAACGTCAACCATGGAGATTTTTAAGTGTTAAAGTTTGTTGCCATTCCACGAGCGGGTGCAATTTTGAAGCACGACATGTAGGGTAACAATTTACTTGGCATAACATTATCTTTCAAAATAGAAAAAAAATTGGGCTAACTTTGCTGTTTTCTTATTCTTTAATTCAAAAAAGCATACTTTTTCCAAAAAAATTGCATTTGTTAGACCGCTGTACAAATGCGGTGTGACATAAAGTATTACAATGACCGCCATTTTATTCTCTAGGGTGTCTGAAAAAAATGTATAATGTTTGGGGGGTTCTAAGTAATTTTCTAGCAAAAAAAAAAAATATTTTAACTTGTAAACACCAAGTGTAAAAAATAGGCCCAGTCCTTAAGTGGTTAAAATATGCTTGTGGTCAAAAGTTACCTTGCTGCAATCAAAGGATAGAAAAGGTCAATGCATATACGGTGATAATCCAATGTGGCTACAACGATGCGGTCTAGAGGAGGAGTGTGGGCTAGCAGACATTCACAGTCCAACACTAATAAATGGATACTTATACATGACCCCACTCAAACTCCCTCACGTTGGAAGCAATAAATAGCCACATCCAGGAAATCCAGAGAAAGAGAAGCCCTCGTATATCCAAGGTAACAACATGCAGCTTGAAGACTTACTGTAAAAAGCTGATATAAAGCTGATCCCTGTGGTCCAGAGGAGGAAATTAGGTCTGTAACATGTACTATGTATATCAAGAAAAGTCATTAAGTAGTTTACCTTTACCCTCAATTAACCTCCCTAACACAGCGGTTATGTGTTCTAAAAGAAACACTGGCAACAACTTCCTTAGATAATGCAACAGTGCAAGGCAAAAGCATCCACTCACTTAGACTTGCCCATAAATCCCTCAAAGTGGCCAAATCCAAGTAAATGCATAGTTTATTTATGCTTCCTATATACTTATCAATTCCCCGTAATGGTAGTCAGGGAAAAACGGGGGGCCATGGCAGGTGGAATGAGCCTGACCAGTTTTGCTGGTTCCAACCGGCTGCATCAGAGGCAACAGTGTGGTATCCACATACTCAGAAGGAAAAGCGTATGACACGATGACAGATCTGGGAAAAGTGTAGTAGCAGCAATTATCTAGCAGTAGGAGTTTTGAGGCTGTGACAGATACAGGAGCATGTTCCTAACATTACCCTCTTCGAGGAACACTCTCTAGAACAATATGCTGGACCTTTCAATAATAAAGAGATGATTTTAATACATTTCTCTTTGAAACCCTGTTTTGTTAAGGTAAAAGAAAAAAGCAACCTAAGATTTACCTAAGATTTACTATCAAAACTCTTTTAGATATCAAGTGCTTAAAGAAGACCCTTCAATTTATGAGAGGTCATGAGATGAATAGGTATATTACTTTCTTTATATCATCTCAGGTTTATCTTATTGGCCAAAAAAAATTTCAATGTGTGTCCACCTTTACTTTATTTTGGAATCATTGTAATATGAGTCAGTAAGGAATGTGGACTAATATGAGTGTTTTTTTATTTAAAATTGTATATATTTTGGCAGGGTGAAGGGCCTAAAATATCCACATTTTTTGTGGACAGCAGGCTCTGGAGCTTTGTAATTCTTTAAGGAAATTTATGCAGATTGAATTTCCTTTATCTTGATATCTCGTTTAAGATTAGTAGGGTTCTGGAATTCAGGGAAGGGGTAAGGCTTGGAAGAATTCTTCCGCTTTATCCTGATCAAGCTTTTAAGTGGCAGACCATGTTGAACTTCCTTGGATAAAGTTGAGGTTTATACAACTTCAGCAATTGAAGTTGGTCTGTTTTTTTTCATATGACCAATCTGAAAAATCTGAATTTGTGATGTGTTTATGGGTAAAGTAGGGCACTTTCACCTTACAGTAACGATTTAAGATAAGTGGTAATATAACTATTGTCAAGGAACCAATTAAACACATGAAAAGTCACTGAGGTCTGCAGCAACTCTACTGGTTTTAATAAAAAAAAGTCCAAAATTACTACTTACATCTGTAAATCACCAGATGCAACATGTCCTGGAAGGAAGACATCCTATTCTGGTGATACCTTAGCATTGTTCTTTCATATATTTTTCATTTTAAAAAAAGGCCATTCATTAGCAAAGAAACTAGAAGCAGCTGAAAATTATAATCAATATAGAACTAATGCTCATTATAATGTTACACATAACAATTATAGTAATATCACTGTTACAAACAGTAGTAGGAAGGTTAGTAGTAGTAGCTGCAGTAGAAGACACAAAAGTAATTATTCCACAAGACTTTTATTAAAAAATACTCAGCTCTCCTGAGGAAAAAACTGGAACACAATTCCTGGGTGGCACTAAATAACACTTCATAAACAGTACAGCAGTACAGTTTTCCAGCCAAGAACAATACCAGTGCCAAGTTGAACTTAAAATCAGGTCAGTTCTATTTAACTTAAACAAAGCTGGTATTTGTTTGAAAAATTCTGAATGAAAATACAAGAGATGGTAAATGTTGCGTACCGACAAGGCTGAACAACTGTGGAAAGCTTTAAACTCAAACACATCAATTTTTAACACCAAACTGATTGTAAGGCATATTAATATTTCTTGTACTTTCCATCATATGCTTTGCTAGCTCATAAACTGTTTTTTATTAGCACTTGGCAAAATACAGATTTAAAATATGAGAGAACAATATGGGTGTGCATATGAATGAAAGAAGTACTAATACAAAACTCTGGGTCAAACCGGCCCAAAGAAAAAATGAAATAATATGTGATCTTTGCCCGTTGGCGCCTCCTCACTACTGATGTGTTAACAAGCCATTTTATAATTATAAACAGATGAAAATAAAAAGCTGACATCGCTAAGGCATTGAAACATTAATTGAAAATGTCCAAAACAAACAGAGGATAATTAAACACAGAAATAGTCATATACTGCATTGTACTACCACTATTGTACTACCATTACAGCATCAGCGTATCCCCAAGCTACAAATTTGGAAAACACTGCAAGCACGTACTGAGAGCAATATAGGAAATACAAAACAGCAAAAGAATTGATGGATCTCATCTTAAATACGCCATTCAAAGAAATCTGGCAGTGGTTGAACATTATGAAACTACCGGATCACCTAAAGATATCTTGGGTTCCTAAAAATTAAAGATACAGGTACACTTTTAATCTATGAACATAGATGATTTTAAGTGTTCCAGGGACCAATAGTCTAGCTTTTCCACCAAGATCCACTGGTTTGGGTCTAAATTAAATGTCTCCTATAGACATCATGTCGGTTGTCTAATACAGCCAAAATCATTTAAACAGCCTTAGACTATAGCTGGATATTGTGAAGTGAATGAATTGTTGTATGTCATACAGTACATAGCCATATCCGACATATGTCAATATATATATATAAAGATGCTCTTAAGCCCCTTTCAGATGGGGCGGACTCCATCAAGCGGATCTGCCTGCTCAGTGGGGGATCTGTCCACTGATCTCTACTGAGCAGGCAGATGACAGGTCCGTGTCCGCTCTGCATAGTGGACACAGCCTGCTGTTCTCTATGGGGAAGTCAAATGAAAACGTACCACCTGTGCATTTTCATCTGACTGTCATCCGATCCACCGTACAGATAGGGAAGGATCCCCAGGTGTCTCTTTTTAGTGGACCGGATCAGATTCCGGCGGGTGTCAGTGGACACATGTCTGCTGACATCTGCTGCTCCATAGAGAACAATGGATGGTCCAGTCAAGTCCGCCTAAAAAATTGACAGGCAGACCCGATTGGTCTGTCAGTGTGAAAGTGGCCTTGGTACTAGGTCTTTGTACAAAAAAATACAATTTTGCACAGTTCTTATGTTGTTATCAGAATCAGTGGCAAATAGTGAACAATAAACATCAAAATATTTTTTGACACTACTGATACATTGGCCTTGCATATTCTAAGTAAGACTTATGATTATCTCTAGCTGTCAAAAAAGAAGATATTCTTTATACATATATTTAACCACTTCAGCCCCGGAAGGTTTTCCAGCTTTAGGACCAGAGCACTTTTTGTGATTCGGCACTGCGTCGCTTTAACTGACAATTGCACGGTCGTGCGACGTTGCACCCAAACAAAATTTGCGTCCTTTTTTTCCCACAAATAGAGCTTTCTTTTGGTGGTATTTGATCGCCTCTGCGTCATTTCTTATCGCCGCTATAAACAAAAGAAGAGCGACCATTTTGCAAAAAAACCCAAATTTCTTACTTTTTGCTAAAATTCAAATCCAAAAAAAAATATAAAAAAACATTTTTTTCACCGTTTTTGGCCGATTTATATAATTCCTCATATTCGCGATAAAAAAAATTGCAATCGGCGTTTATTGATTGGTTTGCGCAAAAGTGGCCGCGTTTACGGATGATGAGAATTCATTTCTGGGGTTTTTATTTTATTTTTTACTAGTAATGGCGGCGATCTGCAATTTTTAGCGGTACCGCGATATTGGGGCGGACATGTCGGACATTTTTGACACTTTTTTGGGACCAATGACATTTATTCAGCGATCAGAAATGTAAATGTCCACTGATTACTGTATAAATGTCATTGGCAGTGAAGGGGTTAACCTGGGGGGGGAGAGCTAGGGGTTAACTGTGTTCCCTGGGTGTGTTCTAACTGTGGGGGGGTTGGGCTAACATGGGCATGAGAGATCTAACTGATCCCAGTGACAGGGATCAGTAGATCTCTCATGCCCCACTGACAGAGTGTGGAACCGCCGTGTTTACATCGGCGGTTCCCCGTTCTTTTCCCTGTAGCCGCTCACCGCGGCTCGCCGGCGGACATCGGGTCCGCCCGAGCCGCGGGCACACTCCTCAGGAGTGCGGCGGGTGCGCGCGCGCGCCGCCTGGTGGCCAAAAGCAAATCGCCGTTTATTTACAGCGATTCGCGCAGGGCTCCCCCACTGAGGTGTAAATGACACTTTATAAATTGACTAAACATAATTAAAGTTATTAGTATCATTAGTGCTGTTTGTGACTCTGGCAAACCATGTACAAGAATGTAAACATGTACCAAACGGTCTCAGTGTTTGTCGTGATTA
>BLSH010386158.1:761274-779366 GCA_018402905.1 Glandirana rugosa | reverse complement strand
GGTATATCAAGACACGTAATGACGTTCAAATTACGGTATATAAATTAACGTAATGACGTTCAAATTGTGATATATCAAGTAACATCTTTTGTCATTATCTAGACCGCGAACAACAGGCCTACACATAACAGTTACTGTCCACTACAGAGTCGTCGGTTCTAAGCGAGACCCCCTTCTCGATCCTTGACCTCCACTTGTACTTAGCCACCTCCGCGAACTCTTGTTATTAGCATTGTACACGGGGTTGCCCTATTATTTATCGTTCATTCTACGTCGTTGCACCAACATTTTTCTATTTTATTCACAAATAATTTCATGAATGTTTGTCATTACAAGGTATACCGAGGGTCCTCCAGTTCCTAGCTCTTCCCCCAGAGCGAATCTTGGCTGCTGAGACATCACCTGTCATTGACAATACACATCCGGACAACAAGCGCCAGATCTATTACTGTTTTCTACAATGAACTATATAGTGTTAAACTTGCAGTAATGCAATTAAATATATGGCATTAAACTTGCAGTAATGCACAGAACTATATGGCATTAAACTTGCAGTAATGCAATGAAATATATAGTGTTAAACTTGCAGTAACGCACAGAAATATATGGCGTTAAACTTGCAGTAACACATTGAAATATACGGCGTTAAACTTGCAGTAACACTCACACATATATGGTGTTAAACTTGCAGTGCAGTAAAGCAATGAAATATTCGGCATTAAACTTGCAGTAATGCACAGAACTAAATGGCGTTAAATTTGCAGTAACCCAATTAAATATACAGCGTTAAACTTGCAATAATGCACAGAACTATATCCCGTTAAACTTGCAGTAACGCAATGAAATATATAGCATTAATCTTGCAGTAATGCAATTAAATACATGGTGTTAAACTTGCCGTAACACACAGAACTATATGGCGTTAAACTTGCAGTAACACAATTAAATATATGGCATTAAACTTGCAGTAACACAATTAAATATATGGTGTTAAATTTGCACTAATGCACAGAATTATATGGCGTTAAACTTGCAGTAACACAATGGAATATATAGTGTTAAACTTGCAGTAATGCACAGAAATATATGCTGTTAAACTTGCAGTAACGCAATGAAAGATATGGCCTTAAACTTGCAGTAACACACAAAAATATATGCTGTTAAACTTGCAGTGCAGTAAATCAATGAAATATACGGCGTTAAACTTGCAGTAACGCACAGAACTATATTGCGTTAAACTTGCAGTACTGTAATGAAATATGTAGCGTTAAACTTGCAGTAACGAACAGAAATATATGGTGTTAAACTTACAGTAATGCAATGAAATATGCGGCGTTAAACTTGCAGTAACACAATGAAATATATGGCGTTAAACTTGCAGTAACGCACAGAACTATAGTGCGTTAAACTTGCAGTACTGTAATGAAATATGTAGCGTTAAACTTGCAGTAACGAACAGAAATATATGGTGTTAAACTTACAGTAATGCAATGAAATATGCGGCGTTAAACTTGCAGTAACACAATGAAATATATGGCGTTAAACTTGCAGTAACGCACAGAACTATAGTGCGTTAAACTTGCAGTACTGTAATGAAATATGTAGCGTTAAACTTGCAGTAACGAACAGAAATATATGGTGTTAAACTTACAGTAATGCAATGAAATATGCGGCGTTAAACTTGCAGTAACACAATGAAATATATAGCCTTAAACTTGCAGTAATGCAATAAAATATATGGCGTTAAACTTGCAGTAATGCACAGAACTATATGGCGTTAAACTTGCAGTAACGCAATGAAATATATAGAGTTAAACTTGCAGTAACGCACCAAAATTTATGGAGTTAAACTTGTAGTAACACAATAAAACATGTGGCGTTAGACTTGCAGTAATGCAATGAAATATATAGCATTAAACTTGCAGTAATGCACAGAAATATATGGCGTTAAACTTGCAGTAACACAATATACTAGACAGGGGCATTAAAGAGGTAACCCTCCACAGTGTGGGGCTGTGAGGGCCTTAAAGCATATAAACATGCCACATCCTGAAAGATAGTTATGTAATGGAAAATTTAGAAAAAAATGGACTTTAAAGGCATACTAAGTAAAAATAGTTTATAACCTTTATTTGTTACACCATGGCATACATATACCTTTAACACGCAATAGGAATATAAAACTTTAATATTTAAATAACAACCAAGACATGTAATTAGGGTCGCACATTGGCCACCACTGGTACCCAGAGGGTTCTGGCCACTATGTGGGTGCACCAGGACCCAGGGGGTCCAAGGTAAGCTATAACGAACATATTTATGGGAATTATATCGTGGAGTGGTACACCTGGTTACTTTGGGAACACACTATCAATTATTGGAACAAATTACTCTGTCATTCATGATTGTAACATTACACCACTTTAAGTCCTAGAAACAGATACAAGAATAAAGCTCTACTAGTTCCGCGCGTGCATTGTCTGCGCTTCGTCTGGAACTGAATGTAACGATCTAATAAAGATAAATACATACATGTCAGAAAACAGTATGTAAACATACAATAAAACAGTCATATTGTAACAAATATATGTAGCGTGAATCACCTACATGGTATTCATAAGGAACAATTAAGCAGCAGCGCCTCCCCCCAAAGCCATAGCAAGGTCATCCAGATGTGAAGTAGCGGATTACCAAAGTCCATTTTTTTCTAAATTTTCCATTGCAGTAAAGCAGTGAAATATATAGCGTTAAACTTGCAGGAATGCAATGAAATATATGGCGTTAAACTTGCAGTAATGCACAGAACTATATGGCGTTAAACTTGCAGTAATGCAATGAAATATATAGAGTTAAACTTGCAGTAATGCAGAGAAATATATGGCATTAAACTTGCAGTAACACAATGAAATATGTGGCATTAAACTTGCAGTAATGCACAGAAATATATGGCGTTAAACTTGCAGTAATGCAATGAAATATATAGCATTAAACCTGCAGTAACGCACAGAGATATATGGCGTTAAACTTGCAGTAACATGATGAAATATATAGTGTTAAACTTGCAGTAGCACAATTAAATATATGGCGCTAAATTTGCACTAATTTATAGAATTATATGGCGTTAAACTTGCAGCAACGCAATGAAATATATAGTTTTAAACTTGCAGTAACGCACAGAAATATATGGCATTAAACTAGCAGTAATGCAATGAAATATAGGGCGTTAAACTCGCAGCAGTGCACAGAACTATATGCTGTTAAACTTGCAGTAACGCAATTAAATATATGTCGTTAAAATTGCAGTAACACACACAAATATATGGCGTTAAACTTGCAGTGCAGTAAAGCAATTAAATATACGGCGTTAAACTTGCAGTAACGCACAGAACTATATGCCGTTAAACTTGCAGTAACATGATGAAATATATAGCGTTAAACTTGCAGTAATGCAATTAAATATATAGAGTTAAACTTGCAGTAACGCACTGAAATATATGGCGTTAAACTTGCAGTAACGCAATGAAATATATAGCATTAAACTTGCAGTAATGCACAGAACTATATGCCGTTAAACTTGCAGTAAAGCAATGAAATATATAGTTTTATACTTGCAGGAATGCAATGAAGTATATGGCATTAAACTTGCAGTAACACACAGACGCAGTAACGCAATGAAATATATAGTGTTAAACTTGCAGTAACGCACAGAAATATATGGCATTAAACTAGCAGTAATGCAATGAAATATACGGCGTTAAACACGCAGCAGTGCACAGAACTATATGCTGTTAAACTTGCAGTAACACAATGAAATATGTGGCGTTAAACTTGCAGTAACACACAGATATATGGCGTTAAACTTGCAGTGCAGTAAAGCAATTAAATATACGGCGTTAAACTTGCAGTAACGCACAAAACTATATTGCATTAAACTTGCAGTAACATGATGAAATATATAGTGTTAAACTTGCAGTAATGCAATTAAATATATGGCATTAAACTTGCAGTAATGCACAGAACTATATGGCGTTAAACTTGCAGTAACTCAATGAAATATATAGAGTTAAACTTGCAGTAACGCACAGAAATATATGGCGTTAAACTAGCAGTAATGCAATGAAATATAGGGCGTTAAACTCGCAGCAGTGCACAGAACTATATGCTGTTAAACTTGCAGTAACGCAATTAAATATATGTCGTTAAAATTGCAGTAACACACACAAATATATGGCGTTAAACTTGCAGTGCAGTAAAGCAATTAAATATACGGCGTTAAACTTGCAGTAACGCACAAAACTGTATTGCGTTAAACTTGCAGTAATGTAATGAAATATGTAGCGTTAAACTTGCAGTAACGCACAGAACTATATGCCGTTAAACTTGCAGTAACATGATGAAATATATAGCGTTAAACTTGCAGTAATGCAATTAAATATATAGAGTTAAACTTGCAGTAACGCACTGAAATATATGGCGTTAAACTTGCAGTAACGCAATGAAATATATAGCATTAAACTTGCAGTAATGCACAGAACTATATGCCGTTAAACTTGCAGTAAAGCAATGAAATATATAGTTTTATACTTGCAGGAATGCAATGAAGTATATGGCATTAAACTTGCAGTAACACACAGACGCAGTAACGCAATGAAATATATAGTGTTAAACTTGCAGTAACGCACAGAAATATATGGCATTAAACTAGCAGTAATGCAATGAAATATACGGCGTTAAACGCGCAGCAGTGCACAGAACTATATGCTGTTAAACTTGCAGTAACACAATGAAATATATGGCGTTAAACTTGCAGTAACACACAAATACATGGCGTTAAACTTGCAGTGCAGTAAAGCAATTAAATATACGGCGTTAAACTTGCAGTAACGCACAAAACTATATTGCGTTAAACTTGCAGTAACATGATGAAATATATAGTGTTAAACTTGCAGTAATGCAATTAAATATATGGCGTTAAACTTGCAGTAATGCACAGAACTATATGGCGTTAAACTTGCAGTAACTCAATGAAATATATAGAGTTAAACTTGCAGTAACGCACTGAAATATATGGCGTTAAACTTGCAGTAACGCAATGAAATATATAGCATTAAACTTGCAGTAACGCACAGAAATATATGGTGTTAAACTTGCAGTAACACAATGAAATATATGGTGTTAAACTTGCAGTAATGCACAGAACTATATGCCGTTAAACTTGCAGTAACGCAATTAAATATTTAGTTTTATACTTGCAGGAATGCAATGAAATATATGGCATTAAACTTGCAGTAACACACAGACGCAGTAACGCAATGAAATATATAGTGTTAAATGGTCACTACACTGACATTGTACCGTCCCTAGATGCACACTAATGCAAAGATGACTCATGGTCACTACACTACAATCACACTATCTGAACTGTCTCTAGATACACACTAATGTAAAGATGAATGGTAGTCATCACTACACTACACTGACACTAACTGAACTGTCCCTAGATGCACGCAAATGTAAAGATGAATTGTCATCACTATGCTCACACTGAATATTAATAGAGTCACACTAAACTAATATCCTACACTGGCAATAGCATTACAATAGCACACTATAACACACTAACTGTCTTGTAGCACTGAACATAGCCCCGTTCTATCTCTTTCCATGCCGATATCACACTGAAAATGGCTGCTATTGAAAGAATACTTTTATAGTGTGGGGCGGGACTAAGAGCAATAAGCCATGATTGGATAGAGTCATCATGACCGTGTTCAATCATGGCTCTGATAATGCTCTGTGCCCTGATTAGGCAAAGCTTTCACTGCTTCAGGCAATCAGGGCTTTCAATGCACTGTGCGGCTCAATGCATTGTAGTTGTTCAGTGGGCCAAACAAACGGTCCAACGCCCTGATAATTTGGTCGTTCGGCGAACAGTTGAACAGGTGACGTTCGGTCCAAACTCATTCTCAGGTCAGGTTCACCCATCCCTAGTCATTACATTTAACTAGAGGTAGAACAGTCATTACTGCACTTACCCACATATGTACATTAGACTGGTACAGTATTTCCAATACCTACCACACTGGGAACAAATGGTACGGTTTGTAGGAAGAAACGGAGATACATACACACACACATATACATATATATATGTATATATGCCTTTATTTAAGGGGGGCAGCTTCAGTAAATATCTATAAACCTAACATTGTTCATATATCTGCCTCTATTGTCATTCAGAGCATATGAAGACTTTTCCTAGCACATTCTACAGAGTCCTTGTTAAATGCCAACATTAGCTGCAACACTAAACAATGAGCACCTAAAAAATGCAATCATAGTTTTAAACAAATGGCAATAATACCTTGTTTGGAAAATTTTACCTTTTTCTAGCATAATAGCATTTTATCAGTCACAAAGCACCAGATCTGCATCTGTAACATTTTTTAGACTTGTTTACAAAATTAAATTAACCAGAAATGAAATCTTTATTTCAGATTTCACATGCTGCTCATCTGGAAATGGTATTTTCCTGTGGACTAAATTTCTCATAACAAGAGGTTTTGCATGAGGTCAGCACACAGCTTCCCAATCAGTGTGGCAAACAAGCTAAAGGTTTGATTCTCTCTGTGATAACTCTGTGATGACTTCTTCCAGATAGCAAGCAAGAAAGTGAAATACTTTTTAAAACTGGTATTTAATAGCATAGAAAGACTTCGGAAATGGTTAATACGCATGTTTGATTCATTCCCAAACTAGTCTAATTCAATAAACAGTGCAAGTAGAACAACCAATCATAATGAACTTTACCAGGTTTAACCACCACAAGACCAGACACTTTCACCCCCTTCCTGCCCAGGCCATTTTTCAGCTTTCACTGCTGTCACACTTTGAATGACAATTACTCAGTCATGCAACACTGTACCCAAATTAAACTTTTGCTATTTTTGAGACAGATATAGCTATCTTTTGGTGGTATTTAATCACCACTGTTTTATTTTTTTATTTTCTTGCTATATAAGTGAAAAGATACCAAAATTATTGAAAAACCCAACACATTTTTCTCAGTTTCAGTTATAAAATGTAGGCCAAAATGTATTAAGCTACATTGCTTTGGCAAAAATAACCCAAATCAGTGTATATTATTTAGACTGTATAAAAGTTATAAAGCCTACAATCTATGGTATGTATGAAGATTGATCAGTCCTGATGTACTGACTGCCTTTCATTTTTTGAGGCCCTAAAATTCCAGAACAGGACAAATACCCCCCAAATTACTCCTTTTTGGAAAGTAGACATCCCAAGGTATTTTGTAAGAAGCATGGTGATTTTTCTGAAAGTGTAAATTTTTTGTGTCAATTTTTCACAGCTTAGATGCATAGAGAAGCCCAAAATCCAAACAACACCCTTGGGCTTTCAAGCAGCATAAATTATGCATAATTTATACATCCAATTTTCTGAATACCTATCACATTTTTGGAGGCCCTGGAGCACAAGGACAGTGGAAACAACCACAAAATTACCATATTTTGGAAAGCAAACACCCCAAGTGTCATGTACCTGGTGGACGAGTCTGACTTACGCAGGGGGTCATCTCTGTTGCGTCCCTGGTTCAAGAACCCCTGGTAGTGCAAACAGGGAGTTCAGGAGCACAAGGGGGCACGAGGGTTGGACTGGGTCACTTGGTGGTATGTGAAGGTCCACTGAAGCTCGTGCTAAACAGAAGAATGGTGGTGCAATCCAGGTCGGTAACAGGTTGGCGGTGCGGTATTGATGGAGCAGGCAGACGGGTAGTCGGGTGCAAGCAAGGTTGGCAATGTGGGGGCAGCAGAGGTACAAAGGAGTAGGCAAAAGAGTAGTCGTAGACAGGCCGGGGGTCAGGGCAGGCAGAAAACAACAAAGTCCAAGTAAAGCCAGGGTCACAGGTACAGGAAGGTCTCTCAGAGTAAACACGGGGGTCATAGATCACAGGAACGCTGTAGAATGGACAGCACTTGCTTCCTGGTGCTATCTGCTTAAATGGCCGTTATTGGCGCCATTGCCGGCGCACACGCTACATGAACACGTACAAGCGCGTGCACACGCTACATGAGCCCGCGCATAGGCGATCCAATGGCCCGAGATTGTTCCTTACATTTCCCCCCCAAGGGGCAGCCTCCAGATGCCCAAACAGGCTCTCTTGGCTGGGTGTCTTCTCCAGAAGGCCCTGATCAACTCTTCTGCATGTAGATTCTCTTCTGGCTCCCAGGAGCTCTCTTCGGGCCCATAGCCCTTCCACTTGACCAGGAATTGGGTGCTGCCTCCTCTTTTCCTGCAGTTGAGGATGGATTCTACCTCGATCTCCTCCTCTCCGTCCACCAAGACCAGTTCTTGTGGTGCTGCACTATGCCCAGGGAAGAGATCCTTGACTGTTGGCTTGAGTAGGTTTCCATGAAACACCGGATGAATGTGCAGAGAAGACGGCAGGTCCAGCTCATAAGCTACTCTGTTAATTTTCCTTTTAATGGGAAATGACCCGATGTATCTTGGCCCCAGTTTTTTAGACGGGCAGGAAAGTCTCAAGTTCTTTGTGGACAATCAGACCCACTGAAACTGTCACCATCCCATCTGAGTACCCGAGCACCTGTCACCAACCCATCAGAGTACCTGAGCACCTGTCACCATCTCATCAGAGTACCCGAGTACCTGTTACCAACCCATCAGAGTACCCAAATACCAACCCTTCTGAGTACATGAGTACCTGTCCCCAGCTCACCAGAGTACCCGAGTACCTGTCACCAGCCCATCAGAGTACCCGAGTACCTGTCACCAGCCCATCCGAGTACCAAGTACCTGTCACCAGCCCATCAGAGTACCTGAGTACCTGTCACCAACCCATCAGAGTACCCAAGCACATGTCACCAACCCATCAGAGTACCCGAGTACCTGTCACCAAGCCTTCTGAGTACCCAAGTACCTGTGACCAGCTCATCAGAGTACCCAAGTACCAGTCACCAGTCTATCTGAGTACCAGTCACCAGCCCATCAGAGTACCCGAGTACCTGTCACTAGTCCATCAGAGTACCCGATTACCTGTCACCAGTCCATCTGAGCACCTGTCACTAGCCCATCTGAGTACACTAGTACCTGTCACTAGCCCATTTGAGTACCCTAGTACCTGTCGCTAGCCCATCTGAGTATCCAAGTACCTGTCACTAGCCCATCTGAGTACCCAAGTACCTGTCACCAGCCCATCTGAGTACCAAACACCTGTCACCAGACCATCAGAGTACACGAGTACCTGTCACCAACCCATCAGATTACCCGTGTACCTGTCACCAACCCATCACAGTACCCGAGTACCTGTCACCAGACCATCAGAGTACCTGTCACCATCCCATCAGAGTACCCGAGTACCTGTGACCAACCCATCAGAGTACCCGAGTACCTGTGATCAACCCATCAGAGTACTTGAGTACCTGTCACCAGTTCATCAGAGTACCCGAGTACCGGTCACCAGTCCATCTGAGTACTTGTCACTAGCCCATCTGGGTACCCGAGCACCTGTCACTAGCCCATCTGAGTACCCTAGTACCTGCCACTAGCCCATCTGAGTACCCGAGCGCCTGTCACTAGCCCATCTGAGTACCCAAGTACCCGTCACCAGCCCATCTGAGTACCCAAGTACCTGGCACCAGACCATCTGAGTAGCTGAGTACCTGTCACCAGCCCATCAGACTACCCGAGAACTTTTTACCAGCCCATCAGAGTACCCGAGTACCTTTTACCAGCCCATCAGAGTACCCGAGTACCTTTTACTAATCCATCAGAGTACCCGAAAACCTATCTGCAGCCCATAAGAGTACCCGAGTACGTATCTGCAGCCCATGCCTCGTAAAATATACATTGGGGCGTTTGCTTTCCAAAATGGGGTAATTTCGTGGGTAATTCCACTGTCCTGGTGCTCCAGGACTTTCAAAAGTGTGATAGGTAGGAATGAAATTAGATGTGTAATTTATGCGCCTAGAACGCCTGAAGGTACTACTTCAATGCTGGACCTCTCTATGTGGCCGGGCTGTGTAAAAGTCTCACACATGTGGTATCATCATACTCGGGACGAATTGCATAATATATTTTGGGGGGTCATTTTTGCTCTGTACATGTGTTAGAAATATCATATAAATGTACAATTTTGTGTAAAAAAATAAGTTTTCATTTTCTTTCCATGTTTTCCAAAGACTTGTGGGAAAAAATGAACCATACAAAAGACTCACAATGCCTCATAGAATATACGTTGGGGTGTTTGCTTTCCAAAATCGGGTCATTTTGTGGGTAATTCCACTGTCCTAGTGCTCCAGAACCTTCAAAAGTGAAATAGATCATTAGGATATTTTATGTGTAATTTATGCTCCTAGAACGCATGATGGTGCTCTATGCATGTTGGACCTCTCTATGTGGCCAGGCTGTGTAAAAGTCTCACACATGTGGTATCGCCATACTCGGGATGAACAGCAGAATGTATTTTGGGGTGTAATTTTTGCTATGTACATGCTATGTGTTAGAAATATGTTATAAATTGACCACTTTGTGTAAAAATAAAAGAGTTTTTATTTTCTTTCCGCATTTTTCAAAGACTTAACCATACAAAAGACTCATAATGCCTCATAGAATATACATTGGGGTGTTTACTTTCCAAAATGGGGTCATTTTGTGGGCAATTCCATTGTCCTTGTGCTCCAGGGCCTTCAAAAGTGTAATAGGTGGTTGAGAAATGAGATGTGTAATTTATGCTCGTAGAACGCCTAAAGGTACTACTTCAATGTTGGGCCTCTGTATGTGGCCAGGCTATGTAAAAGTCTCACACATGTGGTATTGTCATACTCAGGAGTCGTAGCAGAATGTACATGCTATGTGTTGGAAATATCTTATAAATGGACAGCTTTGTGTAAAAAAAATGCATTTTCATTTTTTTTTCACATTTTTCAAAACCTTCTGGAAAAAAATGAACCATTCAAAAGATTCAATATGCCTCATAGATTATACGTTAGGGTGTTTGGGCCTGAAGGTGCTACTTCAATGTTAGGCCTTTGTATGTGGCCAGGCTGTGTAAAAGTCTCACACATGGGGTATCACCATACTCAGGAGGAGTAGCAGAATGTATTTTGGGGTGTCATTGCAAGTATGCATATGCTGAGTGTGAGAAAAAACTTGTTGTTTAACAATTTTGTGTAAAAAAAAAAATTGTAATTTTGCAAAGAATTGTGGGAAAAAATTACAACTTCAAAAAACTCATGATGCCCCTTACTAAATACATTGGAATGCCTACTTTCCAAAAAGGGGTCATTTGGGGGGTTATTGTACTTGCCTGGCTTGTTAGGGTCTCAAGAAATGAGATAGGTGGTCAGTACATCAGGTGTAATCAATTTTCAGTGATTTGCACCATAGCTTGTAGACTCTATAACTTTCACAGAGAATAAATAATATCCACTGATTTGGGTTATTTTTACCAAAGATATGTAGCAGTATAAATCATGGCCCAAATTTATGAATAAAAATGACTTTTTTGCAAAACTTTTCAATACAAATTAAAAAGATGAGTTTTTTTCAAAATGTTCCCTTATATTGAAAAAAAAAAAAACCAGCAGTGATTATATACCAACAAAAGAAAGCTCTATTTGTGAGAAAAAAAATGATAAAAATTTTGTTTGGGTACAATGTAGCAAGACTGAGTAATTGCCATTTAAAGTGTGAGAGCACTGAAAGCTGAAAATTGGTCTGGGAAGGAAGGGGGTGTAAGTGTCCTGTATTGAAGTGGTTAAGAAATGCAATTGGAGACTCAGGGGCTCATAAGAAAATTAGATGTTCCTTAAGGGAAGAGAAAAAAAGCAGACTAAATGGATTAGTATTAGAGTTGATCGAACCTCTGGAAGTCCGGGTTCGGCAGGTTCGGCCGAACTTACGGACAAAGTCCAGGTTCAGGTCCGGACTTGACCCGAACTTTGACCCGGACCCCGAACCCCATTGAAATCAATGGGGACCCGAACTTTTAAGCACAAAAATGGCTGTAACAAAGTCCTGGAAAGTCTGCAAAAGGAAGGAAAATGGGGGTAAGGGTCGGACAAGTGCCCTACAAAGAAATGGGGATAGGGAAATAACTTAAAATAATTTTTAAACTAAAATCACATAAACAAATCAAAAATGGAGGTGGATGTGGAGTTGGAGGTTGAGGAGGCGGTGAAAGTAGCGGTGGAGAGGGAGGAGGTAGCCAACACTATTTTTTTTATTTTTGTGCAAGAAATGCACCGCTGGCCGCAAATGTAGTTTTTGGAATTTTTTGTTTTATTTTTAAACCAGCAATGTAGATGCACTTTTTAATTTTGTGCAAGAAACAATAATCTGTCCCTTTAACCACTTGCCGACCGCCGATCGGCATCTGACGGCGGCAAAGTGGCTCGTTCCCGCAAAACGCCGTCATACGACGGCGGCTGCGGGAACGAGTTTAGTGAGCGCCCGCGCGCTCACTGTGTTCGGGGAGGGCCAGGGAGCGGGTGCGGCGGCTTCGATTGCCGCCGGCTACCCACGATGGCCCCCCCGGAGCGAAGGAGCGGCGGTCCGTGTATGTAAACACGGACCTCCACTCTGTGTGAGGGGGAAGGGCTGTGATCACAGCCTTCCTGTACGTGAAGGCTGTGACCACTTCCCTTCCCCAGATAGGGCAGTCCCCATACAGTTAGAACACGCCCAGGGAACATAGTTAACCCTTAGAGCGCCCCCTGCAGGTTAACCCCTTCACTGCCAATGGCATTTACACAGTAATCAGTGCATTTTTATAGCACTGATCGCTGTATAAATGCCAATGGTCCCAAAAAAGTGTCAACATTTTCCGACATGTCCGCTGAAATATCGCAGTACCGCAAAAAATCGCAGATCGCCGCCATTACTAATAAAAAAATAAATAAATAAAAACCCCAAAAATGAATTCTCATCATCCGTAAACGCGACCACTTTTGCGCAAACCAATCAATAAACGCAGATTGCGATTTTTTTTATCGCAAATATGAGGAAGAATATAAATCGGCCAAAAACGGTGAAAAAAAATGTTTTTTTATATTTTTTTTTGGATTTGTATTCTAGCAAAAAGTAAGAAATTTGGGTTTTTTTGCAAAATTGTCGCTCTTCTTTTGTTTATAGCGGCGATCAGAAATGACGCAGAGGGGATCAAATACCACCAAAAGAAAGCTCTATTTGTGGGAAAAAAAGGACGCAAATTTTGTTTGGGTACAACGTCGCACGACCGCGCAATTGTCAGTTAAAGCAACGCAGCGCCGAATCGCAAAAAGGGCTCCGGTCCTAAAGCTGGAAATCCTTCCGGGGCTGAAGTGGTTAAGCAACAGTAGGAACTTCTCCCTATAGAACTAGGAGATGATTTTAGATACTAAAATCATCTCCAAGTTGTACAGGGAAAGCCTCCAGCTGTTGCTTTAAGGGAAAGATTATATATGGCTCTATGCGGCTGAAACAGGCTTTTCCCACACACTTGGAAGATGATTTTAGAACACTAATATGGCTCTATGCGGCTGAAACAGGCTTTTCCCACACACTTTGAAGATGATTTTAGAACACTAATATGGCTCTATGCGACTGAAACAGGCTTTTCCCACACACTGTGAAGATGATTTTAGAACACTAATACGGCTCTATGCGGCTGAAACAAGCTTTTCCCACACACTGTGAAGATGATTTTAGAACACTAATATGGCTCTATGAGGCTGAAACAGGCTTTTCCCACACACTTTGAAGATGATTTTAGAACAATAATCTTTCCCTTAAAGAAACAGCTGGAACCTTTCCCTGTACAACTTGATGATGATTTTAGAACACTAATCTTTCCCTTAAAGCAACAGCTGGAACCTTTCCCTGTACAACTTGATGATGATTTTATAACACTAATCTTTCCCTTAAAGCAACAGCTGGAACCTTTCCCTGTACAACTTGGAGATTATTTTAGAAGAATAATCCTTCCCTTAAAGCAACAGCTGGAACCTTTCCCTGTACAACTTGATGATGATTTTAGAAGAATAATCTTTACCTTAAAGCAACAGACTCTACCTAGTCCAGTCAGATCGTTCTGTGCAGCAGGATGAGGTCTGAAATCTGTCCCTCAAAGCACCAGTACTAGTATCTCTCCCTAGTCCACAATCAGATGGTTCAGTAATGCAGGATGAGATGTTCTGCAATCTGTCCCTCACAGAGCCAGCAGCATCCTCTCCCTAAACTATCCTGAGAGCATATGACATGCAGCACGGTGACTCCAGCCCCATATAGAGGCTGGGTCACATGGTGCACTGGCCAATCACAGCCATGCCATTAGTAGGCATGGCTGTGATGGCTTCTAGGGAAAACCAGTAAAACACTTGTTGATTGGCTGCCTTTGGCAGCTTTTCAACACGTGTAATAAAATACCAGAACTCCGGACCCGAACCCGGACTTTTTTTGAAATGTCCGGGTTCAGGTCCGGGTCCCGGACACCCAAAAGTTCGGTACGGACCCGAACTTTACAGTTCGGGTTCGCTCAACTCTAATTAGTATTACATTTTAGATGTGTTGGGACTCACAAATATTATATTCTAATTAATAAGGTTGCATCGAAAAGAACTGCTTTAGCGTGCCTCTTAAATAATGAAAGTTTTACAATTTTGGAGTTGGAGCACTAATTATCTGAGTTTCTTTGGCATTTGTACTACAGTACATACAAGAAAAAATGAATTCTGCGGGAATATTTGGAGACTTGACATTTTTTGTATTCTAAAGTCTTGGAAGTTGTTTTGTAAACTACTGGACTGTGAGTTTGAGAACTTGCATTACTTACCTATTAGAGAGAACCCACAGATAGCACCAAAAATAATTTAATAATTCATTTATAACATTTTGATGAATGGGGAAAGTGGGATTATTACTATTTTTGAAAAACATATTGAAGGAGAATAGAGAGCCTATTCCATTTGTGACACTAAAAAAACTCATTGTTTATGATAGTTTTTATTTTTTATAGGCAAATAGGGGACTTTTTAGCTATGCTGAGTATCAAAATAGCATGGATAAACAAAGTCTTATCTTGGAACATCTTCCAGTTGAAGAGGGACTTGGGGAAAAAACTCCCTATTAGAGATGTATATGACTTAATAATTAGTTTTAATCATCAAAAAGTTATAGACATTATATAGATTTTATTCTAAGACAATATAATAAGAAATGGAAATAATACTTTCTCTTAAGTGAGAGACCTAGGGAGATTAATAGAGGACAACTATACCAAGTTGTGAAAAAAATTGTGGGAATGGATCTGAGAAAAGTTTACTTTAAAATCAATCATCACAGCTTTTATTTCCACTGCTACATACTGGGAACAAAAGGGTGAGAGCAACTCTCATTGTTTAAAATTAAGTGCTCCCTCTCCAAATCAAAATCATATGTTATATTACATAGAAAAGTTAAGAAGATGTGGAATAGGATCGTGCAGTGTATAAGTGGCCTGTTATGGAGATGTATAAACTGCACTTTTGGAAGAATTGTATACTTACCAAGCCCCAGGGAAAGAGATGGTAACTTTTTAATGTTGATGATATTGATACAACTAAAAGAATTGCTTGGAAAATGGAGTGTTAGAAGGTTACCTCAAGTATGTAATAGAGTGGAGCGAACCCGAACTGTAAAGTTCGGGTCCGTACCGAACTTTGGGGTGTCCGTGATCCGAACCCGGACATTTGAAAAAAGTTTGGGTTCGGGGTTCGGGTATTTGATCCCGCCTGTTGAATAGCTGCAGGGCAGCCAATCAACAAGCGTTTCACTGGTTTGCCCTTAGAAGCCATCACAGCCATGCCTACTAATGGCATGGCTGTGATTGGCCAGTGCATCATGTGACCCAGTCTCTGTATAAGCTGGAGTCACATAGTGCTGCATGTCACATGCTCTCAGGCTAGTGTAGGGAGAGGATACTGCCGGCGCTGTGAGGGACAGATTGCAGATATAATAACATCTCATCCTGCATTACAGAACGATCTGATTCTGGACTAGGTAGAGATTACTACTACTGCTTTGAGGGACAGATTGCAGATCTCATCCTGCATTACAGAACGATCTGATTCTGGACTAGGTAGAGTCTACTGCTTTGAGGGACAGATTATTGTTCTAAAATCTTCTCCTAGTTCTATAGGGTCAGGTTCCTGCTGTTGCTGTAAGGGACAGATTATTGTTCTAAAATCATCGCCTACTCCTATAGGGTTAGGTTCCTGCTGTTGCTGTAAGGGACAGATTATTTTTCTAAAATCGTCGCCTATTCCTATAGGGTCAGGTTCCTGCTGTTGCTGTAAGGGACAGATTATTGTTCTAAAATCATCGCCTACTTCTATAGGGTCAGGTTCCTGCTGTTGCTGTAAGGGACAGATTATTGTTCTAAAATAATCGCCTACTGCTATAGGGTCAGGTTCCTGCTGTTGCTGTAAGCGACCGATTATTGTTCTAAAATCATCGCCTACTTCTATAGGGTCAGGTTCCTGCTGTTGCTGTAAGGGACAGATTATTGTTCTAAAATCATCGCCTACTCCTATAGGGTCAGGTTCATATATATATAGGGTCACCTACACTGTCACGGCCTAGTCAACCTCTAGGCTCCTACTCCCCATCCACCCCCCCTTCCCATTTTTATTTTTTTTACTTGATTTTAAGTTATTTTCCCTATCCCCATTTTTTTGTAGGGCACTTATCCTACTCTTACCCCCATTTTACTTCCTTTTGCAGCCCTCTAGCACTTGCCAGGACTTTTTTACAGCCATTTTTGTGCCGAAAAGTTCGGGTCCCCATTGACTTCAATGGGGTTCGGGGTCAAGTTCGGTACCGAACCCAAACTTTTTCGCGAAGTTCGGCCAAACCCGCCGAACCCGAACATCCAGGTGTCCGCTCAACTCTAGTATATAACATTTTGAAACATTTTTGATAGTGAAGACTTGCTGCATATAGTATTTATTTGGCATATGGTAGGTAGTATATACTTTTATCGTTTGTAAATGTATTTACCTCTTTTGTTTTTCTCCTCTTTTTCATGTATTTGAGAACAAAATGACAACTCATGGTCATCAATGATTTATTCCATGATATGTATTTTCTAATTTAATCTAAGGCTAGTGTTCATCTAAGAGTACATTGCCAGAACCCAAAGCATATGTCGATTAATTCTAATAAGATTTAAATAGCTGCCAAAGAATTGGAATTTTGGCTTTACACCCTGACCTGGGCTGCACTTCAAAACAGCATGTGTGGATCCCTTATGGGTTCTTTTCTGATTATTTTTTCAACAACTATGTATATACAGGTAAGTCAGTAATAAAAATGGAAATAATGCAGTTAAATATTGGGCGTGTTTATAATGTATATATAGGTGTCTTGGCAAAATTTGCTGTTGTTGACTGAAATGAATGTACCAATTATTACACAAAAGTGAAGATGACAATGTTAATTGTTTTATTATCACTATCGGGATTATTTAATACAAAGGTCAGCAATGGGTCAGTCACAATCTACCTGCCATGTGACGGGTAGATCGTGACCCTGACATGTGATCCATTCTTCAGAAGTGGTAGCCACCTCTAAGATCTTCGCTCAGAGTGACAAAAGGCATTGCAGAGCCAAGGAAGTCCTAGGTTTCACCTCAGCTCTGGCATGTCACATAATATGGTTAAAGGGAGAACTTGGAGGACTTCCCTCACTCTGTTGGGCATTGTGTTGTTAGTTACTCCTAACTAGAGTTGAGCGAACCTCTGGAAGTTCGGGTTCTGCTGGTCCGGCCGAACTTCGGGACAAAGTCCGAGTTCGGGTCCGGACAGAACCCGAACATTCGCACGGACCCCGAACCCCATTGAAATCAATGGGGACCCGAACTTTTAGGCACAAAAATGGCTGTAACAATGTCCTGGCAAGTGCTAGAGGACTGCAAAAGGAAGTAAAATGGGGTAAGAGTAGGGCAAGTGCCCTACAAAAAAATGGGGATAGGGAAAATAAATTAAAATCAAATAAAAAAATGGGAAGGGGGGTGGATGTGGAGTAGTAGGGGTAAAAAA
>BLSH010386158.1:714648-743733 GCA_018402905.1 Glandirana rugosa | reverse complement strand
CGTGTAGACGATAAGTGTGTGTAACGTCTTGTGTACACACACTTATCGTCTACACGTTCGTAATCGCCGTTATACTTTTCGCTGTCTGATTTGCTTGCACATCTGCTATTCACACACATGTGTTCTGCAATGTGTGTGAATAGCAGATGTGCAAGCATTAGTGGCAATATGAAAAGCGACAGATTAAAAAGAAGTGTTCTTCAATGAAGAACAAAGTTATTTCCCTGTCCCCATTTCTTTGTAGGTCACTTGTCCCACCCTTACCCACATTTCCTTCCTTTTGCAGACCTCTAGGACCTTCCAGGACTATTTTACAGCATTTTTTGTGCCTAAAAGTCCGGGTCTCCATTGATTTCAATGGGGTTCGGGGTCCGGGACAAAGTTCGGGTTCTGTCCGGACCCGAACCCGGACTTTGTCCCGAAGTTCGGCCGAACCAGCAGAACTTCTAGAAGTTCGCTCAACTCTACTCATAAGTCCAATGAGTGAGTTTCAAATAAGAGGCGCTGCTGTCGGGATCCAAAAAGAAGCCAGGTGTTCCACTGCCTGGGTCTGGTAACTGGCTAGGTACACCATTGACCAGATTCTTAGAGACATAGGACATTTGTTCCCTCTAAACACTAGGTATCCCAACACGGAGGTACCATGTGTCATTCACAAACTTAGTCCTGGGGTCATGTGACAACACCGAACCTCTGACACTGGAATGTCTGGTTACAATCATGTAGCTTGCCTGATTTCCAGGACTTGTTTCACACTTCAACAGCCTCCAGGTTTCCCCAAGGCACTGGTTACCTGACACGGGTCCCCTAATGCATCTGGAGTCGTGGCAACCATATCCGGGTTATGGCAAGGCACAAATGGTGCTCTACCACTCCCCTGGAGCTCACCACTACCATGGTTGTGAAGGTAAACATGGCTACCAATTGCAAAGGGTATGTCCGGACCACCAGGCTTTGGTGCAATCAGAGCAACGTGTTGTAGGAGGGACCCAATCGAGGCAACTGAGAAAAGAACTTTAGGCTGAACAAGTAAACCATACCAGATATACAAAGCCTCAGATGTACCAGGCCCAATGGCAGATGGAATCCTACCCTCTGCAGGACAATCCGGCAAGGCAATGAGCATAGAGTTAATAAGATTAAGCTGAACTTTGGTCAAAGGATCATCAGAGGTGGGCTGGAAAGCAGGCATCAGATCAACAGGCACTGGATTATTAGACTGAGCAGCGGGCAGAGAAACATCCGGCTGGGCAGCAGGCAGAGGCACATCAGGCTGGGCAACAAGCAGAGGCACATCAGGCTGGTCAGCAAGCAGAGGCACATCAGGCTGGTCAGCAGGCAGAGGCACATCAGGCTGGGCAGCGGGCAGAGACACATCAGGCTGGGCAGAGGGCAGAAGAGGCACATCAGGCTGGACAACGGTCACCGAGTCAGCAGGCTGGGCAGTGGGCACAGGGACAGCAGGCTCAACAGCAGGCACTGGAACAGCAGGCTGGGCAGTGGGCACAGGGACAGCAGGCTCGACAGCAGGCACCAGAACAGAAGGCTCAACAGCGGGCACCGGAACAGCAGGCTCAACAGCAGGCACCGGAACAGCAGGCTCAACAGCAGGAGCCTGGACAGCAGGTTGGGAATCAGAAACCAGATCATCAGGCTGAGCTGCCAGCACCGGATCATCAGGCTGGACAGCGGGCACAGGATCAGTAGGATGGACAGCGGGCACAGGATCAGCAGGCTGGACAGCGGGCACAGGGTCAGCAGGCTGGACAGTGGGCACAGAGTCAGCAGGCTGGGCAGCAGGCACTGGATAAGCAGGTTGGGCAGCTGGGCAGCTGGCACAGGATAAGCAGGCTGGACAGCGGGCACAGGATCAGCAGGCTGAACAGCAGGCATAGGATCAGCAGGCTGAACAGCGAGCACGGGATCAACAGGTTGAGCAGAGGGCACCGGATCAGCAGGCTGGACAGTGGACACAGGATCATCAGGCTGGGCATGGGGCACAGGATCAGCAGGCTGAATAGCGGGCACCAGATCAGCAGGCCGGGTAGCATGTTCAGGTCTGTCAGAAGCAGGCAAAACCCTATTGGCAATCATGGAGGTAGACTGGAGCAGATCGGCCAGTGTGGAGACATACCGGAGAAAATTGGCTGGTGTGGAGGCAGGCTTGAGTACATTGGCTGGAGTGGAGGCATACTGGAACAGATCGGCTGGTGTAGAAGCAGACTGGAACAGATTGGCTGGTGTAGAGGCAGACTGGAGTAGATTGGCTGGTGTGGAAGCAGACTGGAAAAGATCGGCCGGTGTGGAAGCAGACTGGAACAGATCGGCTGGTGTGGAGGCAGACTGGAACAGATCGGCTGGTGTGGTGGCAGACTGGAACAGATCGGCTGGTGTGGAGGCAGACTGGAGCAGATTGGCTGGTGTGGAGGCAGACTGGAGCAGATTGGCTGGTGTGGAGGCAGACTGGAACAGATTGGCTGGTGTGGAGGCAGGCTGGAACCGATTGGCTGGTGAGGAGGCAGACTGGAACAGATTGGCTGGTGTGGATGCAGACTGGAACAGATCGACTGGTGTGGAGGCAGACTGGAACAGATTGGCTGGTGTGGAGGCAGACTGGAACAGATCAGCTGGTGTGGAGGCAGACTGGAGCAGATTAGCTGGTGGGGAGGCAGACTGGAACAGATTGGTTGGTGTGGAGGCAGGATTGGATAGTGGCAGGATTGTGCGGGTTAGGAAAAACTAGTTTCTTCTTAGGTTTAGCCACTAAATTTCTGTAAGTGACTGCAGGGCTGTAAATGGGGGTGCAGAGGAAGGAAGGGAATAGCTGGAGTATGTTAAGAAAGAGGAAGTAGTTGCTATGGGGGATTTTTGTGGGATTGTTGCAGGCAGCGGAGGTAGATCAGTTAAATGCAGGATAGGTGCAGCAGGTAGAAACAGGGTACTGATACTTGGTTGGTAGTAGGGTATATTGGGCTGTGACTGTGGTTGCTGTAGGTGATGGAGAGAGAGACCTTTGAGCAGGCAGGTCTCTGGCAGCAGAAATGGGTTGTTGCAAGCTGACTGGGGCTGAATGCAACATATCTGACCATACCTGTAATAAAGTTTGAACAAAATTTGGTTTACATGCGGCCTGTCTGACAAGAGACTGCACTGTGTTAATACACTCCACTAACACCTATTGGGAGCATGCTGAATAATGTTCAAAGAATTAAGCTAAGTCATCCTCAAATAACCACACCAGAGATTCTATCTGAGCCATGCTGAAAGGGGGAGAAAGGGGGAGAAAAGTCATCACTGCCCTTAGGAGTACTGCACAAAGCCAACTCTGCACACACCTGAATCAAAGGCTGAACATCTCCAAACAATATACTGCCCTGATCAACTAGGGAATGAGCAAGTCGGATACATTCTAATAGCTGGTCACTGGTCCACGCCTTCAAGGTCTTTCGGCAGTAATCATTATCCTCTGTAACCAGCAGAGAAAAATAAATCACCTCCTCTGGATTCATTTTACCACAAATGTCAGAACCAAGATGGCTTCTCTGTTCTGGCCAGGACTAGCCTTGGTATTATGTCAAGGACCAGTGTGACCAAAAATGTGTGGACTGCAACAGAGCAGGTGAAACCGTTCCTGACAGCTGGCCACATATTACAAAATTTCTTATTTAATTTTCTTTAGAAATACTGTCAACTATGTAGTGCAAGGGCCTGCCTGATTGCATACAAATTGAAAATGTTTAGGTTTGACCTCATATTATATGGTTTTGGTAGAGCTGACCATATATTATACAATTTTATTATTTAATTTCCTTTAGATTTACCTTCAACTATGTAGTGCAAGGGCCTGCCTGAAGTGTTTAGGTTTGACCTCATATTATATGGTTTTGGTAAATCTAAAGGAAAATTGTACAAGAAAATTGTATAATGTATGGCCAGGCTAAACCTGAAGAAAAATTGTACAAGAAAATTGTATAATGTGTAGTATGACATACTGTGACGTATGGAGTTTAACCTGATCATTTGTTCATTAGTTCTTCCCTCTTTCTTTAAGAACGGGCAGGCTTTCAGACAGAATACTGATTACATTTGTGATCACAGTGACTGGTTATCACAGCAACCACAGGGTACAGAGCCAAACAGACTGGCTTTGCACCTGTGCCTGTGACATGAGCCATTGATTGATTGGATTGCAGCAATTACTAGCTGCCTGAAAATTATTTCTATAGTGCCACTTATAAATTTAACTGCAGAAATAAACATCCAACACTTCACCATTCATGACCGCATGTTGGTAGACAAGTGATTCTATGAAGATTTTTGCACTTTTTGCATTTACTATACTTTTTCTACTCTACATTTGGAGATTTCTAAACTTTAATTCGATAGTTCTCTGTAAAGACCTTTTCCCCCAGAAGCAGAGTGTCCCCTTGTCCTTTGCAATGTCCCTAAGGTGATCAACTGTGCACCAGGTTCACTATATGGACCATCTATGTAATTATAAATGGCGATCATATCCCCCACTAAATGCCTTTTCTCAAGGGAGAATAAATTGAGTTGAGTTCATCTTTAATCATAATTTAATAACGTACACAGCGCCTTCCCTCTTAGATTTTAATATAATCCTTGTGAATGTACAGGTGTGTGGATGTGCATCAAACGCTACTCCATACACCTGGGGCTGCTGCCTGTAGAAATAAATCTCTTAGAAACTGGGCAGTGCGTTCCACTACTCTCACCCTCCGGTTCGTGGAACGCACGCCGCCTAAGATCACACACCGCAGGTTTTTCATCATCATCCTGTAAGTGTTTCTCTTTATGCGCAATTAAACTTGTGTTTGGCGGTCTACACATGAGCTCTTTTTTGTCCTCTGAGCCATACAGGCAACATTACCATTCATTTATGCTCTGAAGAAATCCGACACAGTACCCAGCATTCGGGGATCTGCCGCATCTCCCCCCTAACAAGCTGCTTTTGACCTCTGACTGAAAAGCAGATGGTCAATAGCCTCTGGTGAGTGGGGATACAGAGGGGGGTTTCTGGCACAGACTGCATGCCCCACTTATATTAACCCTTCCAGCACGCTAAGGAGCACCCTGTCTGCACTTTTTCCACCATTGAAGAATCTGTTGGTTAAATCTGCCAACATGAATTCCAGCACTTGGACACTATACTACTTTTTTATTTATGAATGTGACACTTTATGAAATATTTGTTTGTGACGCATTTTTAGCACGGATGCACTTTGGAGTATATATAGTAGCATTTTTCAAGCACTTTATAAGCGCTTTTGTAATTTAATAGGTAAAGTGATATTTTCAATTTTTGTCTACAAGAGAGCTAGTAGTGGCCTCTTGGTCATTTCACATTAAGTATATGTATTTTATTTATATATGTTGTACAGTCATCTTTAATCATAACTGAGTTCCTCCATGCCACTTATCGGTTTATTTAGCCCTTCTTCACCCTTTCCAGTTCTGCAACAACATTTTCATGGGCAGGTGTCCAAAACTGAACTGCATATTTCAGATAAAGTCTTACTAATGTTTTATAAGGGGCAAGAATAATGCTCTCGCTCTCTGGATTCACTTTCTCTTTTAATACAATAAATTATTTTGCCAACTTTGGAAACTGCATCTTGGCATTGCATACAGTTTTTAAATCTATTATCTACCTAAACCCCAAGATCCTTCTTGACCATTGACTCCCCTAGTTCTAACCTGCTTGGAATGTATGTTGCTTGCATGTTTTTAGTCCCCATGTACTTTATGTTCATCAACATTAAACTTAATTTTATTATTATTATTATTATAATAATACAGGATTTATATAGCGCCAACAGTTTGCGCATCGCTTTACAAAATGAAGGCAAACAGAACAGTTACATCACAATTTGGTACAAGAGGAATCAGAGGGTCCTGCTCATTCGAGCTTACAATCTAAGAGGGAGGGTCAATTGATATAAAAGGTAATAGCTGTGGGGGGTGAGCTGATGTAGAAAGTAAGACAGTGCATTAGTTAGAAGCAGGATAGGCTTCTTTAAAGAGAAAGGTTTTCAGGGATTGTCTAAAGATGGCTAGATTAGGAGACAGTTGCACAGATCGGGGTAGGGAGTTCCAAAGGATGGGAGAAGCTCTGGAGAAATCCTGGAGGCGAGCATGGGAGGAGGTGACAATGGAGCTAGAGAGCAGGAGGTCTTGGGAGGACTGAAGAGGGTGGCTTGGTTGGTATTTTGAGACTAGGTTAGATATGTAGCTGGGGGCAGAGTTGTGGATGACTTTGTAAATTATTGTTAGTACTTTGAATTTTATTCGTTGGGTGAGTGGAAGCCAGTGAAGATATTGGCAGAGAGGGGTGGAGGACACTGAGCGGTTGGTAAGGTGGATAAGTCTTGCAGCAGCATTCATTATGGACTGAAGGGGGGATAATGTATGTTAAAGTAATCTAATGAGGAGGGAATTGCAGTAGTCAAGGCGGGAGATAACCAGGGAGTGAATTAGAAGCTTGGTGGTGTCATTGGTTAAAAAGGGGCGTATTCTAGAGATGTTGCGGAGGCTGAGGCGGCATTATTTGGACAGGGATTGGATGTGGTCCTGAAAGGACAGTTCAGAGTCTCGGGTTACCCCTAACACCCTGGCATGTGGGGACACACTAATAGTTGTTCCATTGATCTTAACAGAGAAGTCAGGGGAAGTGGCACGTGGGGGAGGAAATAACATGAACTCAATTTTACATAGATTCAGTTTGAGGAAGTGCTGTAACATCCAGGCTGATATGTCTGTTAGTAAAGCAGTGATCTGTGAGGAGACTGATGGGGTGAGCTGAGGGGTAGAGAGATAGATTTGGGTGTCATCGGCATATAAATTATAGCGGAAGCCATGGGAGGTTATCAGCTGACCCAGGGAGGACGTGTAGATGAAGAATAGTAGGCGTCCAAGGACAGAACCTTGGGGGACCTCAACAGCGGTAAGAGGAGTTGGAGAGGAGGAAGTGGAGTTGTAAGTGACCAAGAAAGTTATTTTCAGTGAGGTCGCCACTCAGTCGGTTGTAGACTAAACGTTCAAGGATTTTGGAGGCAAAAGGGAGTAAGGAGATGGGTCTTAGGTTGCTAAGATTGGTGGGGTCCAGTGTGGCCTTTTTTGGTATGGGAGTGACTAGTGCATGTTTTAGAGGGTTCAGGAAGATGACAGTAGAGAGGGAGTGGTTGAAGATATGAGTTAAAGAGTGTAGGATAGAGTCAGAGAGTGATTGTAGTATTTGAGAAGGAATGGGGTCCAGGCAGGAGGTTAGGTGGGCATTAGAGAGAAGTTTAGTGACTTCCTCTATAGTAGCTGAGTTAAATGAGAGTATTGATTGTGCAGGAGGACAAAGAGTGTGATTTGCCCAAATACAGTTGCTATTATTGTTACTATTAGAACGTTATTAATATTATTAAATTATTGGTTTAGCTAACTTCTAGCAATCCCACTCAACCGTTTGTCCAATTTTAAGTTAAAATTTAGTTTTTAACATTTCACTTTTTTCTGTCTTCTCCAAAGTGTGGTATTAAACTCAGTTTTGGAAAATAATATATTTTGTATTGTTCTTTGACTACTAAGCCTTTTATTGGATAAAAATGGGAAAACTAGAAACTGCTATGTCATTTACATTGCTCCAAATCCATTTGTGCCAAATATCAAGAATCTGGCTGCAATCTATGATTATATGTGATATTTAGTGCATTAAATAAGTATGTATTTAACTGAACATTTCCTGTAAGCAACACTTGCATAAGACAAATGCATATTATTTTTTTTTTACAAAGAGACATTAGGATGTTGACAGAGTAGAGACAGTATAGTATGCTAAGCATTTTAGTATTATTGGCTTTCTCAGCTCAGTATAGCGTACAGCAGTCTAAACACCTTCAAATTCCATATACATGGGCTTACCAAACAAATGTATAATGCTTATAAAAAGCCTCATTTTCTTCCTTAGACATTTTAACTTAGGGTTGTACTCTCTTTTGTTGCCAACAGTTTAGACATTAATGGATGTGTTGAGTTATTTTGAGGGGACAGTAAAGTTACACTGTTATACAAGCTGTACTTTCACTACTTTACATTGTAGCAAAGCGTCATTTCTTCAGTGTTGTCACATGAAAAGGTATAATAAAATATTTACAAAAATGTGAGTGTATAACCAAAACATTTGTGACAACAACAATCTATAAAAACTGTAAATACGGTGCTGAAGTGCTTCATAAAGCATGCCGTGCAGAGTGCCACACTCCCCTCTTGTGTCCCCACTCACCAGAGAAAATGGACTTTGAGATTTGCAGTCTAGGGGTCAAATACGCTAATTTCTGGTGCGGGGCAACCGGATGGAGTTCCTGTAATTGTTTCTCAGAGTTCCCAATGGCAATACACGATCCACCATACTCGATAAAAAAGATAGCCGTACATAGTCAAGTACTGTTAAAAATGGCTTTACTCACGTGCCGACTGCCCGCCGTGGCTTGATGGGGGCAAAGTGGTTTGTTATTGCGGAACGCCATCCCCTGACGGCGGCTACGAGAACAAGTATTGTGAGCGCGCGCGCGCCGCCGAAGGCACGCTCGCACACTCACTGTGTTCCGGGGGGGGGGGCCAGGGAGCGGGTAGGGCAGACTTGATCTCCCCCGCAGTGAGAGAACATAGGTCTGTGTATGTAAACACGGATCTCCGTTCTGACAGAGGGGGAAGGGATGGGATCAGAGGCTTTCTGTATAAGGAAGCCGTGATCACTCCCCTCCCCCTGCCAGCCCAGCCCCCATACAGTCAGAACACACTGAGGGAACACAGTTAATGCCAATGGTCCCAAATGCCAATAAATGCCAATGGTCCCAAAAAAGTTTCAAAATGGTCCGACATGCCCGTCGCAATATCGCAGTACCGCTAAAAAATCGCAGATCGTCACCATTACTAGTAAAATATTTAAAAAAATAAAAACCCCGTAAATGAATTCCCATCATTCGTAAACGTGGCAACTTTTGCGCAAACCAATCAATAAAAGCTGATTGAGATTCTTTTAACCAAAAATATGAGGAAGAATATAAATCGGCCAAAACCGATGAAAAAAAAATGTTTTTTTATATTTTTTTTTTTTTTGGATTTGTATTTTAGCAAAAAGTAAGAAATATTGTTTTTTGTTTATAGCGGTGATCAGAAATGACGCAAAGGTGATCAAATACCCTGAGCAAAGCAGCGCAAATACTCTGCAGCTAATTCAACACGGCAACTAGTATTTTTCTTATAATCGTGTGACACCTTTCAACTTGTATGTTCATATGTGTGGTTCTGTTCTTAATTATATATTTTTATGCTATTAATCTGCACTAGATCTTCTTACAAATGTCTTTTTAACAACTGCCCCCCTCCCTATGTATGAAAATATAGTAGCCGGGGACAGAGAGGATCCATCTGACTAATGCAATGGATAGCTTTTCTTAGACAGAATTAATTGCAGAACAAATAGGGATGTTGTAAGGCTGGCCTCTAATGAGTCTTTTTTTTTTTTTTTATCAACCAGCAGGTTGAATGAAAAAAATGGCTTGGTTCCCTCACCCACACATTTGAGGTGGATAGGAGAATCCTCCACACTGCGTTAACATGGTCAGTGATGCCAGCTATAGCGGGTGGCGCTGAGCAGCAAAATCAGGCAGAGCGATTATACAGAACGAAATTTTGTTCAGTTCTGTACAACCACCCTGCCCATACAAGGATCATAATTGGCCAGTCCCTGGTGAAGTGGCTGAATTTCAATCCTTGTATGGCTGACTTAAGTTAATTTACTGTGTTTACTAGACTTTGACTTTTTTGGTTGACAGGGTGTCTTCATGCTTAAAAAAATAAATTAACAGAAACCAAATCTTTTGTTTGATTGTATATGTGGCTCTGACTCACATATAACTGTCTCCATTAGTATGAGCACATACAATAAAAACTGTATGATTCAAAGAGCATTGAATATTTACTACAGCTTGTGTTTGAAAATGTAGTTGATTGTGTAATTATACCAACATACATAAAGTGTGAAATGATGAGTTGCAGAGGTTGTCTGAATTACAGATACCATGGTTTATAGCTTCAGGTCTGTTATGATATCTGTTACCGTAACATATGTAGATCAAATGTTTGGCATTGGTTTGTTCTTGACATGTCATAAAAACACTGGAGAATGCAATATAATAAAGGTTTACATAAAAATACACGTATTATAAAAAGTTATGTTCTTATAAAATTGGCTCAGGAGTTTATGGACAATACCCTGTTAACTTACAGCTATATAAAATATGTATTTATTTACCATAAATGTTTTCAAACTTATTATTGTGCTGCAGAATCAATGACTTCCAACTGTGAGTATAAAAAGGACCTCAAGGGGGTAAAAGTATGAAGCCACAGGACTGCATGGTTGATAAGATAAGCTTATAGCAGAGAACATCTACCTATAAATTTCCCTCCAGACCCACCTGAACCATTACTGAAGTTGGTTTGTAAACAGTGACTTATAAGGTTCAATATATTCATAACCATATTGTACTGGCTGATTGATCAGGTTGGAGTAATAGCCACTTGAGGGCAGGTGGCTTGCTTGTTCTCCAAGGCCAAGAAATAGAATACATTAGTAATATTCCAAGAAGCAGTGGAGTTACAAAAAATAGAGGGAAGACCTGAGCTGTAAGTTTTCTGTCCTGCTGCTTGCTTAACACCCCCACCCGTAGGTTTTATTAAAGTGATTATGTCACCACAAGCCATATATCCATGAAATCCAGTTTAGCCTCTATAGTCATAGATGTAATGATGGTTGCTAAGATGAGGTGACAAATGATGTTGTCAAACAGTTCAAATTTCAAGGTATCACCAAAAGTATGACATTTATTACGTCAGCAAATCCCGGATCGCTTTTCAAAGAGCAATGCGGGTGCAAACTAAGTTTAACCTCTTACGTAGCGCAGTAGGTTTTTCAACGATAGACTGCCGGTCCTTTATTTACCCCGTGCTGTTTATGAATGGAACTTGATAAATAGTCATTGGGCAACCAATCTGCTGGGTGATCGCTGTGTACAAAGCTGAATGTAGACAGCTAGGTACACAGAAACACTATGCCCAGCTGATCCGAGGGCCTGCTACCATGTGATGAACAATCACAGCAATCACATGGTACAATTTACAATGCTGATCCCTCCCCTTACCCTTACAAAAGGGTAAGGAGATAGATTGAGTATTTATGAATGGCCATAGAATGAATGGATCAACAGTTGTAGTTGCTGATCCATTAATTATGTTGCAGTGACTATTTTAGCATTTCCTTTTTTAAAGAAAGTAAGGAAACTGATTTTTTTAAAATATATTTTTAGTCTTTTTTTTTCTTTTTTAAAGTAAAAAAAAAAAACTCAAAAAAAGTAGGAGAATGCTATGGTACTGATTTTTGAACATCCAGTGGGGAAAGGAAGTCCTAAAAGTCGCACATCACAGCAAAACCCTGTGAACCAGTTTATAACAGCCTCAGCATGGGCTCCAACCAGGCTGTGCACCCCAATATGTTTCACTTTGCCCCCACAGCTGAGGTCTCCTCACAGGGTTTTGCTGTTATCTTTTTGCTTTTAGGACTTCCTTTCTCCACTGGATATTTTGAGCTGGGGCAAGCTCTGTCATTGGCACTAGACATGTGCATGGCTGAAAAATTAGTTTTTTTGCATTTTCGTACAAAGACAAGTGTGTCCTGCCTACAGTCAAGCATGGTGGTGGGTGTCATGGTCTGGAGCTACATGAGTGGTGCACTGGAGAGCTACAGTTCATTGAGGGAACCATGAATGCCAACATGTAGTGTGACATACTGAAGCAGAGCATGATCCCCTCCCTTCGGAGACTGCGTTGCAGGGCAGTATTCCAACATAACGACCCCAAACACACCTCCAAGACAACCACTGCCTTGCTAAAGAAACTGAGGGTAAAAGTGATGGACTGGCCAAGCATGTCTCCAGACCTAAACCCTATTGTGCATCTGTGGGGCATCCTCAAACGGAAGGTGGGGGTGCGCAAGGTCTCTAACATCCACTAGTTCCGTGATGTTGTCATGGAAAAGTGGAAAAGGACTCCAGTGGCAACCTGTGAAACTGGTGAACTCCATGCCCAAGAGGGTTAAGGCAGTGCTGGAAAATGGTGGCCACACAAAATATTGACACTTTAGGCCCAATTTTGACATCTTCACTTAGGGGTGTACTCACTTTTGTTGCCAGCGGTTTAGACATTAATGGCTGTGTTGGGTTTTTTTGAGGGGACAGCAAATTTACACTGTTATACACACTACTTTACATTGTAGCTAAATGTCATTTCTTCTGTGTTGTCACATGAAAAGATATACTGTAATAAAATATTTACAAAAATGTGAGGGGTGTACTCACTTTTGTGAGATACTGTATATCACAGGCGAACCTGGAGGGCTGCTCCCGAGAGGGCTTTCTACCTCTGAAGCCCATCTCTGATGGCCTTGCAGGTCTATATTACGTAACTGCTCATTATACGATTGATCTTCCTATTTGTATGAGACTATAAGGGACACCAAAGATGGTTTGTCCTGTTTGCCATGTCCCCTGTTATGATTCCCAACCCCTCCCCCTTGTTTCTTTTTCCTTATGTATTTATGTTGTTGAATGATCAGAGATTGGCAAGGATTGTTCGCTGCTCTGCTTCGTAACGTCCCTTTCTTAGGCTACTTTCAAACTGAGGAGTTTGTAAAACGCGTGCAAAACATCAAGTGTTATTACCGCGTTTTTGCCGCGTTTTCCCGTGTTATCACTATAATTAGCGCTAACGCCCAGGCGTTTTTCAAGCGCTAGCATTAAATAAATAGCACATTCCACTACATTACATCCTGTTTACTTCCTGGTATTTTTACTTTTTCCACAACCTCTGGGCGTTTTGCTGGCGCTTTTAACGCACTTTTAAAGCATTTTACATTCATTTCAATGTATATGGGCGTTTTTAATGCGCTATTTTTAGCGCTCAGAATAAGCACAAAAAATCATGCTTGCAGGACTTTTTTAAACGCGGCACCAGCGTGATGCCCCAGTATGAATAGGTACATTGGAATTAATGGCCAGCGTTTTAGAAGCGTTTTGGAAGCGCTATTTTTAACACAAAAATGCTAGGAAAGCACCTCAGTGTGAAAGGGGCCTTACTCTTCTGAAAACTTTCAATAAAAATAATTAAAACAGAAGTGCTGGTTTATAGTACTTTCCTGTCCATTCCTGTACCAGAAGCAGTGCTTTCACACTGGGGCGGTGCGCTTGCAGGATGTTACAAAAAGTCCTGCAAGCAGCATCTTTGGGGAGGTGAGGGGAGTGGTGATATACCGCTCATCCACCACCCCTGCCATTGAAATGAATGGCAAGCGCTTCTGAAGCGGCTGCACACCGCCTCGGTAGCGCTGAGCGCCGGCACTTTTAACCCCTTTTTAACCCCTTGTGGGGGTTTAAAAGCGCGGCGCTCCCATCCGCATAGCGGAGCCCTATCGCTGGTAAAACTCCGCTAAAACTAGCAGGGTTTTACCGCGACCGCGGGTACCGCTCCAGTCAGTGTGAAAGTAGCCTTACTCCATTAAAAACTGTGGACAAGTCCTGCAGGGATAGACATGATTTTAAAATATTCTGTAATCCTAACAATGCCCAACTAAACAAAACAAAAAATCTCAACTGTAATTTGAAAGGAAATAAATCTATAGTACATTTTCTTTTCAGGTTGGTTTGTGATTGGAATTTGTTAGCAGCATTGAATTAGGACTGCTCGATAAATTTCCTTTAGGTTGACTTGTACGTAAAGTGACAATCCTGATGTATCTCCTAGCACCCAGTATGTGACCAATGACATGCTTGTTCGTCTTGTGCACAGATTTTAAATACATTAGAACACCTAAAACTGCAACCTAACCTTACTGTCCCATGCTGAGGACCCCTTTCGGGACCTAGAAGTCAGCAGCTGTGGGAGGTGGGGGAGTAGCTGCTTTATTTCCTTTTCACACAGTTCCAGTAAAGGTGAATGAGGCTACATCTGTAACCAACTATGATGAATGTTAGGAATGTATGCATTCCATTCTTACACATGGGTCAAGTTAAATGTGCTCTAACTCTAATGACAATGACTATTTAGCGTAATTGTTCACATCCTAAACCACTGACAAAACAAAACTAGGCATTTGTACAAAGAGACTTATACCTGATTAACTTAAATAGCTGGCAAATATTAAAAACTTGCTGCACGTACAAAATCAAAGTAAAAAGGTTTACTAGACCCAAATACAATAAATGCACCCCTCACATTTTTGTAAATATTTTATTATATCATTTCATGTGACAACACTGAAGAAATTACACTTTGCTACAATGTAAAGGACATTTTCACTTAGGGGTGTACTGACTTTTGTTGCCAGCGGTTTAGACATTAATGGCTGTGTGTTGAGTTATTTTGAGGGGACAGCAAATTTACACTGTTATACAAGCTGTGCACTCACTACTTTACATTGTGCAATGTCATTTCTTCAGTGTTGTCCCATGAAAAGATAGAATAAAATATGTACAATAATGTGAGGGGTGTACTCACTTTTGTGAGATACTGTAAAATAGCTACTAATTCATATACTGTACATAGTGAAGTGAAAGCAAAAGTAAGCAAATACGTACACAAATGTGAATAGTTTACACTTAATACCCCAATGAAATGTGTTCTTTTTTATGCTTGTTACGCTGTCAGGCTGCATTAAATGTAAAGAATGTTTTTTTGTGTGTGTGTCTTTGTGCAGGGGCGTAACAATAGGGGTTGCAGCGGTTGCAATTGCAACCCGGGCCCCGTGGCCCTTGTGCCTCCATTGTACACCTGAATAGGAAGGATGGTGGGGGTGGCATTTAGAGGACCCAATCTCCTCCATTTTCCTCTATCCAGTTTACCCTGTTCCCAGGGTCCCTGTGTGCTTCCCTGGTCCCCCCCACAGAGCTGCTGTCTTTCCCCCTCCTCTGTCCTGCCAGCTGCTGTAGAAGATGTGTCATGATGGAGAGATGGGAACGGGTCGGTAAATTTGTCATTTACTGACTCCTTCCTTTTCTGAATCAGTGATTGATACCAATTGGGTCATTCATAACTGAAGCATAGTAAACTGTTTTTTACTATACTTCCATTTCTGAATGAATGGGAGGCTTGGTACACAACTATTCCTGTCCATTCATTCTGTGCAGCTGAGGCTACACAGATGGAAATTGAGAGCTGAGGTTTGTTTAGACTCCTGATATCTCATCAAAGCACTCCCCCAATAGAGCTCCTAAAAAAAAATAGTAAAAATAAAATTGTAAAAGAAATAAAATGAAATGGTAAAAAAAAAAAATACAAATAAAATAACAATTAAAAATTACTGACACCAGTGAGGGAACTATCAGGTTTGCAAAGGTTGCAATTGTGACCGGGTCCTGGCATTTCACCACCATGGGAAGGTCCGAAGATGGCAGAAATGGGGCCCGCTGCAGAACTTGTGAAAGGGCCCCACTGCGGTACTGTAATAAAGGGACCCGCGATAGGAGTAAAGGGCCCCAGGATCAGTGGGAAAAGGGAGGGGCCCTGAAGGTTCTAGTTACGCCTCTGTCTTTGTGATAAAAACATGAAGGAGCTACTCTGTGCTGGCAGTATGCTGGAAATCCAGATCACTGCTCTCACACATTGTAGTTGTCAAGGTCTCCAGCAGCCACACCCCCTTTTGAAGTGCTCCAATCAAAAATAATGTTCAGGAAGCATGAATGTTGTTTGTTGGAGTACTGTGCAGAGAATGGGCTGGACTGCCCTAATAAGTGCCAGCTTATGCATGTTGTGTCTTTCTGCCCGTTCAGATGTTTTTGAACTTATTTTTGCTTTGACACAATGGTAAAACCGTCAGGGGATAACATCTTATATTGACCTGTAAGGATTTTGCCACTATGTTAGATGCACTTTCTCCAATGTTAGGGTTATGCATATTGATTACTGGACAGATAAAAGTGATTCTAAAGGCTCAAGTTTTTTTATCTTGATGTGTTGTATGTATTAAGGTAAAAAAACTTTTGGTTGCAGCTTCCCCCCAGCCCCCCTTATACAAACCAAAGCCCCATCTCGATCTAGCGATGTGCATGAAAGCAGCTGCTCTCCGAGGTCTCTCTCTCCTCAGTGGCTCACACAGCAGCAGGAGCCATTGCTGTCATTCACAGCCAGTGAGCCAATGAGGAGCGAGCGGGGGCGGGGCCGAGCCACGCTCAGTGTGTCTATAGACAATGTCCATTCACACGAATGTGGCCCTGGAGCGAGCCTGTTTGGTTGCTCCCACAGCAAAAGGTTTGCTACTGGGCCACTCAGCAGGGAGGAGGGGCAAGGACTGCCAGCAGGTGACCCAAAAAGAAGAGGTTCAGGGGCTGCTCTGTGCAAAACCAGGTTTGTTATTTGAAAAAACAAACTTTCCTTTTGCAGCAATTTAAGTCAATACAGCTAAGAAAGTTCATATAGGCAATTATAAAACAGTCCCACACGGATATGTTGACCTTATACCAAAGTAAATCAGAGGCCCTACTGTTTGTAGATTTATGTAACTGTCATCTTTGTCATCAAAACATCCAACAGAGGGATTTAGGTGCAGCTAAATTGTTGGCTGTATATAGAGTCAGCTATCTACAGTATCTGCCTGTAAGGTGACTTGAAACCTCTCCAAACATTTTTAGCTAGGAAGAGTATACCCAATCTGAATGAGACCATTCAGACCATTTCCAAAAATTCAGTTTGTATGTTGAAACGCTTGCCAATCTTTATTCCCAGTAAAGAATTAAAAAGCTTGTTTTTATTTGGCTTGGGAAAATGCAGAGTTTGCAGGAAATAGATGGAAATGGAAGTGTTAGGTCTAATTTCCTACTGCAAGGTGAATCTGATTCAGTGTCACATACAGTTCTAGAATGCAAATGCTTATATCCCACCAAAAATGAAATACTGGTATATCATATAAACGACCACACAAGGAATTATTCAGAGAAGCACCTAACTTACTGGAATATGCAACATATATATATACAGTTGTATGCAAAAGTTTAGGAACCCCTGACAATTTCCATGATTGTCATTAATAAATATTTGGGTGTTTGGATCAGCAATTTCATTTTGATCTATCAAATAACTGAAGGACACAGTAATCTTTCAGTAGTGAAATGAGGTTTATTGGATTAACAGAAAATGCGCAATATGCATCACAACGAAATTAGACAGGTGCATAAATTTGGCCACCCCAACAGAAAAATCACATCAATATTTAGTTTAGCAGAAATAACAGCCTCTAGACGCTACCTATAGCCTGTAATGAGTGTCTGGATTCTCGATGAATGTATTTTGGACCATTCCTCCTTACAAAACATCTCCAGTTCAGTTAGGTTTGATGGTAGCCGAGCATGGACAGCCCACTTCAAATCACCCCACAGATGTTCAATGATATTCAGGTCTGGGGACTGGGATGGCCATTCCAGAACATTGTACTTGTTCCTCTGCATAAATGGCCAAGTAGATTTTGAGCAGTGTTTTGGGTCATTGTCTTGTTGAAATATCCAGCCCCGGCGTAACTTCAACTTTGTGACTGATTCCTCAACATTATTCTCAAGAATCTGCTGATATTGAGTGGAATCCATGCGACCTTCAACTTTAACCAGATTCCCAGTACCGGCACTGGCCACACAACCCCACAGCATGATGGAATCTCCACCAAATTTTACTGTGGGTAGCAAGTGTTTTTCTTGGAATGCTGTGTTCTTTTGCCGCCATGCATAACGCCCCTTGTTATAACCAAATAACTCAATCTTTGTTTCATCAGTCCACAGCACCTTATTCCAAAATGAAGCTGGCTTGTCCAAATGTGCGTTTGCATACCTCTAGCGACTCCGTTTGTGGCGCATGTGCAGAAAAGGCTTCTTTCGCATCACTCTCCCATACAGCTTCTTCCTGTGCAAAGTGCGCTGAATTGTTGAACGATGCACAGTGACACCATCTGCAGCAAGTTGATGTTGTAAGTCTTTGGAGGTGGTCTGTGGGCTGTTTTTGACCATTCTCACCATCCTTCGCCTTTGCCTCTCCAATATTTTATGTGGCCTGCCACTTCTGGCCTTAACAAGAACTGTGTCTGTGGTCTTCCATTTCCTCACTATGTTCCTCACAGTGGACACTGACAGCTTATATCTCTGCAATAACTTTTTGTAGCCTTCCCCTAAACCATAATGTAGAACAATCTTTGTTTTCAGGTCATTTGAGAGTTGTTTTGAGGCTCCCATGTTGCCACTCTTCAGAGGAGAGTCAAAGAGAACAACAACTTGCAATTGGCCACCTTAAATACCTTTTCTCATGATTGGATGTACCTGTCTATGAAGTTCAAGGCTTAATAAGCTCACCAAATCAATTGTGTGTTCCAATTAATCAGTGCTAAGTAGTTAAAGGTATTCAAATCAACAAAATGACAAGGGTGCCCAAATTTATGCACCTGTCTAATTTCATTTTGATTCATATTGCACATTTTCTGTTAATCCAATAAACCTTGTTTCACTACTGGAATATTACTGTGTCCTTTAGTTATTTGATAGATCAAAATGAAATTGCTGATCCAAACACCCAAATATTTATAAATGACAATCATGGAAATTGTCAGGGGTTCCTAAACTTTTGCATACAACTGTATATATATATATATATATATATATATATATATTACCAAAAGTATTAGGGCGCTCCTGCCTTTACACACACATGAACTTTAACAGCATGTCATTTTTCAATATTGAGTTGGCCCACCCCTTGCCACTATAACAGCTTCAACTCTTCTGGAAAGGCTGTCCACAAGGTTTAGGAGTGTGTCTATGGGAATGTTTGACCATTCTTCCAGAAGGGCGTTTGTGAGGTTAGGTACTGATGTGGACAAGAAGGCCTGCCTTGCCGTCTCCGCTCTAATTCATCCCAAAGGTTTTCTATTAGGTTGAGGTCAGGACTCTGTGCAAGCCAGTCAATTTGCTCCACTCCAAACTTGCTCATCCATGTCTATATGGACCTTGCTTTGTGCACTGGTCCAAATCATTTGGTGGAGTGGGAATTATGGTGTGGGCTTGTTTTTCATGGGTTGGGGTTGGTCTTGGCCCCTTGGTTCCGGTGAAGGGAACTCCTAAGGTGTCATCCTGCCAAGACATTTTGGACAATTTCAACAGATTGGGGATGGCCCCCTCCTGTTCCAACATGAATGCACACCAGTGCATAAAGCAAGGTCCATAAAGATATGGAAGAGCAAGTTTGGGGTGGAGGAACTTGAACACTGCCCCATGTGACATCACCAATCAGCGCATGCTGGGCCGGTGACATTACCTGAACTGATCCGTTCCAGTGATGTGCACGAGCCTAGCAGCTCCAGCTGCTTTCTCTGTCCTTATTGGATAGATTGATAACAGCAGGAGCCACTGGCTCCTGCTGCTGTCAATCAAATCCAGTGACATGTGAGCAGGGGGTGGGGCTGAGTCCTGCTATCTGTGTCAATGGATGCAGTAGTGGGACTTGGGAGTGCCCCCGCACAGGTGCCCTCATGGAAAGTGGCTCTCCGTGGGCGCACCCGATGAAGGGGAGGAGCCAAGAGCACCAGTGGAGCACTCCAGAAGAGGAGGATCAGGCTGCTCTGTGCAAAACCCTTGCACAGAGCAGGTAAGTATAACATTTTATGTTATAATGCGAGCCCTTACAACCACTTTAAGGACGCAGTGGCCGGCTTCCCGGCCCACTCCTTAACAACCAGCTATTTACTATGCCCTGATTGGACAAAGCTTTGTAGCATGCAGTGCATTGTGGGGCCCCGTAAATGCAGGTGTTCGATGAACAGGTAAACAGGCGATGTTCGGGCCAAACTTTTGCTTGGCCCAAACAGTTCGCTCCTACTCTATTGTACTGTAAGGTATCTGAAAATAAGAGTTTATAGGAGAATGAAAGGCTGTGAAGAAAAGAGCCCTTAGTCCTACATACTTGTTCAAATGTCATATGTTAGTGACCGAATGAGCTGGTAGTTGATAAGGTGTGCAATAAGTTTTACATATAAAGGATCTGTAATGGTCCAATTGAAGAGAAAGAGGGGTCAGATGACATTTGATGGGCAGTCAACCAAGCTGAATTTTGTATAAATTGAAACGCGAGATGTTTATCCTTACCTATCAGTGTGCGAAAGGTTTTATCTCATTTACCTTGAGTAAATTTAGGGTGGATGGTCTAGAATTAGTAGGAGTGGAGACGGGAAAGGAGAGATTGCACATTTATTAAAAGTACATTCACACTGTTTCCACGTGGTTAACCACATATATTTTAACCAAGCAGTAAATTAGCTTTCAAATAATCCCTCACTGACCTTTCTAGCTGCAGCAAATTTGGAGCAATTCATCCTCAAACGCCACAGGAGAAGCACTTAAGACCTCACACACATTTGTCAAAAATAGACGAAGTCCTCAAAGCACATGTTCTTGGATATGAACACACCCTATTGTCTTCTATGTAGCTCTTTACAATCAACATTTAGATGTGTTTACAAGCTCAATGTTTAGATAAATACTTACTAAATCAAGAAAAAATTGCATTCACAATCTGTTTAGTTGTTTATGTGTGGTTAAACATAGCTGAATGAATGTAAAATTGTGTAACTGTTTGTAAACCAGGGATGCTCAATCCATGACCTGCAGAGCCCTCTGCAACCTCAAACCAGGGAAGCTCAGGGTTGGTAAGCCAGGATCATGATCAATGGGTTTCCGACCCGCCATCCCTGAGTGTCAGAGTGCCTGGAGCTGGTGATGGCAGATGAGGAAGCAGGAGGTCGCTGAAGGAGCAGGAGCAGTATAAGCTGATGCTTCCTCTGTAGTGCTGGCCCCCTGTCCCAGGCAGAGTGATACCAAGTGCACTTCATTTGGGACCTTTCTAGCAGCCTGGAGAGTGATGCCAGCCAAAGCCGGAAGAGGGAAAGAAGGTCAGTTTATTAACATCACATACACTGCACTTTTGCAATGGGTATATTAGCACTTATAAAAAGGGTTATTGGGCTGCTTTCACACTGATCCGCAAGTGCAGCGCAGTGCATCTGTGGCATTCCTGTGGGTTAGCTGCTCTGAGCCATAGACTTCTGTAATATCCTGCTCCATATCCATATCTAGCTGAGTTCAACCCTCCTAGCAGTGACTTGTCAGCCTTCTAGCCTTCGAATCAACATAGGGTAGGTGGTTAGGGAGGGGGAGCAGGGTGAACTTAACTGCTGCTTTAGTGTTTCCAATGTGAATTTGAGGATGAATTGCTTCACAGTAGCAGTAGCTTGTTTTAAAAATTGTTTAGTATTTCTTAAGAATACATAAATACTTGAATTAAGTCACGTGAATCATAAGGAAAATACTGATATTGTCATTGTCAGAAAATTGCCTGGCTTTTTCGGGAGTAATTTAAAAGGGATCACGGATCAACAACAAGCACACAGCAAATGAACATCCAAGAAAAGCCAAGATTCCATTCCCTTGTACTTGTATTCAGTCAGTACCTCAAAAATCCAAAACATCAACATGAAGGACTAACAACTGCCATTCTCTGTTGAAGATGTTGTAAATGGTAGCTTACATATTCTACTCATGACAAGTGTTCTGTAAAGGTCACCATACACATTACAATCTGACCATACAATTTCTGTACAATCAACATAAAGCGGAGCTCCACCTCCCAGCAAAAAATTAAAAGTCAGCGGCTACACATACCGCAGCCACTGACTTTTAATATTAGGACACTTACCTGTGCAAGAATCCAGTAATGTTAGCACCCCAGCCTATGTTTCCATCGGCTCCCGGGTGCTGCCACCGCCAATCGTGGTAAGGGAAACCGGCAGTGAAGTGGCGCGCGGGGGGAGAACTTCCGAGTGATCTCGCTGCAGCAAGAAGATCTCTCGGAAGTGGGGGTGGGTAGCTGTCGAAAACAGGTACGCGCTCCACCCCCCCCCCCCCCCGAAAGGTGCCATATGTGGCACTGGAGGAGGGGGGGGGCAGATAGATGGAGCTTCCACTTTTGAGTGGAACTCTGCTTTTAGATTTACCAAAATTATGTAATATGAACACCCACCTGGCAGGCCTTCACGCTATATAGATTTAGTACGATGAGATTGCAATGTATATGGTAAGCTTTAGCCAGTGGTCCCTTGTTTAAAGGCCATGAGATCATCCTAAGCAACAGTATTAATGCATGTTTACAAGGAGTCTGAAAACTCAGGTATGATTCCCTCAAAATCATTGCCTGATGATCTCTACACACGTTTCATTGCATTTGGCAGTTCTACTTTCACATGTGGTACTTGGCACCGTCTTTTTTTTTTGCTCATAGCAAGTGGTAGTATGGGCGATGAATGTTAGGAAATTACTTTATTGCCATAGATTTTAGGCAGACCAACGGCTGCACAGGCAAGCTTAATCATTACACACAAGAGTGCTTTTCAGTGTAATCTTTATACATCTTCAGTGGCTTTCTTTTATGGGGGGAAAATAGCCATTGCCTGGGAAAATCTAGCCCTGCCAACAAATTCCTAGGATTTAGAAAGAGTTTTTATTGGTGTTTCTATTGACCTGTTAGATGACAATTCTTTCTGAGTGAAGGTGTGTGAATAACACAGCCAGTCAAAAATAAAACATTAAAGGTGACATTTTTAATTTAGGTGTATTCATATTTTTGTGTTGTAGTAACTTGTTAAAACAGTAGTAAAGAGCTGCATTTAAAAAAAATCTCCTGCAAGGCAATGGCATAATGTGCTAGTATGCATCGCATACTAGTACATTCTGAAATACTTAACTTAGAATGAAGCACACCAGTGGTGCATTGTCAGGGCTTCCATCTTCCCCCGTCTTACTTCTGGGTTTGCGGATTCCAGATGTATGGATAACAGGGGCCATGCTGACATCACTCCCGCACATGTGCGGAGGAGCCCTCAGCTCCAGCACTGTATGCCAGAACTTCAGAGTGCATCTGGTGGTGACATCACAGGCTGCATCCAGTTTGAATATCTCCTAAACACTGCAAGTTTAGGAGATATTCAGTGTACATACAGGTAAGACTTATTATAGGCTTACCTATAGGTACAAGTTTAAAAAATTAGTTTACTACCACTTTAACAGAATGCTCCTTAATACATGATTTAGAATGTGCATAGGTTTGAATGGGCCAGGAGGATTGCATAACATTCATTGCCTATCTGCAGATGGCAGCTCAACACAGTTCTTCTGCTTATGATATTAAAAAAGTACTACTTTTTTTGTCTTCCTTTATTTGTAGAAATATTAAAGCAAACACAACAGTCTTAATCATGAAATATAAAATATCACATGTGGCCATTCAATGAGTTTAATGGCAGCAAATTATCCTCCAAAATTCATCTGCCTTCCCACCTACAGTATGTCTTAGGAGTTTCATGTTAATAAAAATAAGAACCTTAATTACTGCAACATATGATAAAATACTGTATGTATTTAGAAATCAAAATTTGATCTTACCATGATTTTAACAAAACTAAATCCTGACAAGAATTTCAAGGAATGGAATAGTGCATACTAAGGGCGGTTAAATCACCTCTCCATTACCCTGTATAATCCCATACTTCTGAACAAATTTCCCCACATATAGTTCTGGAGTTGATTTCTGCTGGTTTTAATTTGGGCACAATTGCTGGATATAATACATTGCTCTCTATTGATGTTCATAGATCATGAGGTTTAGGGTTATATACAATTACCAGCTATATGATATGTGAAGCATTTCCACTATCTCCATTTTGTATTTCCCCCATGTATATACCAGAATAGCACTGCAGGCAGCGACAGAGAGAATATCCTCTCAGTAAAATAATATTTTCTAATATTAGATTTGAACTTTCCTCCTGCTAGTTTGAGGTCATGTCTTCGTGTTCTTGATCTTGGCTTCATATTAAAAATACTGCCCTCCTAAACCTTATTCACCCCCTTGATGTATTTAAAGGTTTCAATCATGTCACCTCTTTCCCTTCTTTCCTTCATACGGTACCTATTGAGTTGCTCAAATCTTTCCTGATATGTTTTATCCCTCAGGCCTTTCACCATTTTTTTTGTTTCCTGTCCTGGATTTGTTATATCTTATCAATATTCCCCCCAAACCCCCATCCCCCTAGTGAGGCAACCTAGAATTCTACTCACTTTTCTCACTGCCTGTCCACACTGTTTTTTTATTTTGCAAACATCTGAAAGAAGTACCCCCAATTGTTTCCCTCTAGTGCTGGCCAATACTGTATCCCCAATGTCATACTCTGTCAATGGATTATTTTTCCCTAGATGCATTATTTTACATTTAGACACATTGAACAGCAGTCTCCACTGCATTGACCAATCTTCCAGCAATGCCAAATCATGTTCCATGTTACCGACACCTCCAGGGATATCAACCCTACTGCATACCTTTGTGTTGTCAACAAAAATCCTCAGGAGAGGAGAGGTAAGGAAAGCGGATAAGAAGAGGTTGGACGCTGCCAGTGCCGTGGTTCCAGGTTTTCTCTTCCAGAATCTTCTGTGATCGGACTCTTCACCTTTCTAGAAATATCTTCAGCTCTCTTCGTTGTTGGAATGCACAAACAATCTGATTGGAGGATGAAAGGGCAGATCTAACAAGGCAACATTTCCACTCCATTATGCTCTGAAGGAATCCGTTTTGATATACAGCATCTGGGGATCTGCCGTATCTCTCCCCCCCCCAAACAAGCTGCTTTTGACCTCTGACTGCAAAGCAGATGGTCAATAGCTTCTGGTGAGTGGGGACACAGAGGGGGGCTTCTGGCACTGCATGCTTCACTGGTATTAACCTTTCAGCACGTTAAGAAGCACTTTGTTTGCACTGTTTTGTGGAAGAATCTGTTGGTTAATTCGCCAGCAAGAATTCCAGCACTTGGACATTTTATTTGACCCATTGATGATTATGACACTATATGAACTTTGAGTTTGTTAAATTTTGACACGGATGCACCTTGGAGCAATATCTAGCACTTTATAAGCACGCTAGTCACTTCATAATTCTGTAAAGTATTAATTTGTTTATATAATTTATGTTTGTTCATTTAGAAAGCTGGTAGTAGCTTCTCAGCTCTAACTCACGTGATCTATTCACATATGTGTAGAGTCACTGTTATGAATTATTTTAGGGTGAATATTTAGAGGCGCTGTTTTTTCCGTTCACCAGTTTCAAGAGTTTCTACTCCTACTAGCAGCAGCCCCAGGTGTGGTGGCTTGCGTGTGATGCGTATTTCCACACCTGTATATTCATAGGGATTTTACCTAAGGGAAGGCGCTGTGTATAATATTTAATTTTCACATAAAATATTGGAGAGGCAAAGGCGAAGGATGGTGAGAACGGTCAAAAACAGCCCATAGACCACCTCCAAATACTTACAACATCAACTTGCTGCAGATGGTGTCACTGTGCATCATTCCACAATTCATCGCACTTTGCACAGGGAGAAGCTGTATGGGAGAGTGATGCAAAAAAAGCCTTTTCTGCACACACGCCACAAACTGAGTCGCTTGAGGTATGCAAATGCACATTTGGACAAAGATTGAGTTATTTGGTCATAACAAGGGGTGTTATGCATGGCAGCAAAAGAACGCAGCTTTCCAAGAAAAACACTTGCTACCCACAGTAAAATTTGGTGTAGGTTCCATCATGCTGTGGGACTGTGTGGCCAGTGCCAGTACTGGGGATCTGGTTAAAGTTGAGGGTCGCATGGATTCCACTCAATATCAGCAGATTCTTGCGAATAATTTTGAGGAATCAGTCACAAAGTTGAAGTTAGGCCGGGGCTGGATATTTCAAAAAGACAACGACCCACAACACTGCTCAAATTCTACTCGGGCATTTATGCAGAGGAACAAGTACAATGTTCTGGAATGACCATCCCAGTCCCCAGACCTGAATATCATTGAACATCTCTAGGGTGATTTGAAGCGGGTTGTCCATGCTCGGCAACCATCAAACCTAACTGAACTGGAGATGTTTTGTAAGGAGAAATGGTCCAAAATACATTCATCCAGAATTCAGACACTGATTACAGGCTATAGGAAGCATCTAGAGGCTGTTATTTCTGCTAAAGGAGGCTCTACTAAATATTGATGTGATTTTTTTTGTTGGGGTGCCCAAATTTATGCACCTGTCTTATTTCGTTGTGATGCATATTGCACATTTTCTGTTAATCCAATAAACCTCATTTCACTACTGAAATATTACTGTGTCCTTCAGTTATTTGATAGATCAAAATGAAATTGCTGATCCAAACACCCAAATATTTATAAATGACAATCATGGAAATTGTCAGCGGTTCCTAAACGTTTGCATACAACTATATATATATATATATATTTTTTTTTTTTTCCCCAAATAAGTGCGTTCAATACAAAAGCAAATAAATACCTAACTTTTCACACTAGAACACTGTATACCCATGTACATGTAATTATTATTATTTTAAATATATCTGCTGTTCATCATGCAAGCACTATTTTGCTTGTATTGCAATAAATCGGTTGCCTTTACTGAGCTATCCCTAATTGCTGATTTGTAAATCTTAATAATATAATTGTGTTGATCTATATAGAGCTTTTATTGTATGTTCTACAAAGCCAACCAATGTATAACATCTCAAGTTGTTTTGGTACAAAAGAATATAATGAAGTCATTTAAAAGCAAAATGTCTATCAATGTAGCTTACAACTCAATAAAAAGATCAATACAATCTGCTCCTGACATTTCGGCTAAGATTCCTGTTGTTTCACTTTCAATCAATGCAATACGTGCTCTGTCTAGCCTTTAATAAATCAACTGCGGGGCACAGAATGCTATTATAAATATCGACCAATATGTCCTGCACTTACAGATTTTACATAACCAAGAGACTAACAAGAAATAATGGCATTAAAATTGTCATTGTAGTATTTGTTCACCATGTTAGCATCAATGTTATAGCATAAAACAGGAAGATAAGAAAACATTGTCTTGTTAAGCAATCAGCCACATCTTTATCAGATTTAGCCTGATATATAAAAACCCAACCAAATCCTGGATTTGTTTAGGCAACAATATAAATGGTTGTATGACATTCACACATACAGTACTTAACTGTTCTATAATTTTGAAACTGGGTATTAAGATTGAAAACTTGTAAATGTCATATCAGATTGGGCAGAGCCTAATGTGCTGTCACAATAGTCCCAGGTTTTATATATTTTTTTCTTTAACACAATGGAAAAAAAAGTCTGAACGCTTATTCCAAAATTAATTAATATCCATGAAGTGCCTACATATTCTGACAAAGTCACAGGGCCCAGACATGGATCTGCTAATTTGTTTGATTGGAATATTCTGTGTTGGAACATAAACAATTTTAGTATTGGGATAATAAAATATGTCCTTTTTTGCTACTCTAAATGAAAAACAATTTAGTTCTTCCAAAAGTAAGGCATTGTTAATGAAAGGGCATTTACAATGGGGAAAATAATTATTTGATCCCCTGCCGATTTTGTACATTTGCCCACTTACAAAGAAATGAAGTATCTATCTAATTTTTATGATAGGTGTATTTTAAATGATAGAGACAGAATAGCAACCAAAAGTCCAGAAAAAAACACATTTGATCCGCAAGCAAAACAGGACTTAGTAGTTGGTGGAGAAATCCTTGTTGGCAAGCACAGAGGTAAGAAGTTTCTTGTAGTTAGTGGCCAGGTTTGCACACATCTGAGGAGGGATTTTGGTCCACTCTTTTTTACATATCTCTAAATCCTTAAGGTTTCTTGGCTGTCACTTGACAACTTGAAGTTTCAGCTCCTTTCATAAATTGTCTATAGGATTAGGGTCTGGACACTGGCTAGGCCACTCCATGACCTTTATGTGCTTCTTCTTGAGCCACTCCTTTGTTGCCTTGGCGGTATGTTTTGGGTCATTGTCATGCTGAAAGACCCATCCATGACCCATCTTCAGTGTTCTGGCCATAGGAAGAAGGTTCTCATCTAAAATTTTACAATACATCCATTGGACCCTCAAAGCGACAAAGTCGGTGTGTACCTTTACAGAGAAACAGCCCGAAAGCATCATGTTTCCACCTACGTGCTTGACTTTAGGGATGGTGTTCTTAGGGTCATAGCCAGCAATTTTCTTCCTCCAAACATGGCATGTCCCCCTCCTCAAGAAGGCAAATGTACAGTCATGCCAATGAACATCTTAATAATTCAGAAAAGGATTAGGGGAAAGTGCTGTGGTCAGATGAGACCAAAATTGAGCTCTTTGGCATTAACTTGACTCTCTGCGTTTGGAGGAAGAAAAATGCTGACTATGACCCTAAGACCACCATCCCTACAGTCAAGCAAAGAAGTGGAAACATAATGCTTTGGGGCTGTTTCTCTGCTAAAGGTACAGGTTGACTTTGCCACATTGAGGGGCCAATTGTAAAACCTTGGATGAGAACCTTTTTCCCTCAGCCAGAACACTGAAGATGGGTCATGGATGGGACAATCACGCAAAACATACCACCAAGGCAACAATGAAGTGGCTCAGGAAGAAGCACATAAAGGTCATGGAGTGGCCCAGGCAGTCTCCAGACCTTAATCCTATAGAAAGTTTATGGAGGGAGCTGAAACTTCAAGTTGCCAAGAGGTAGCCAAGAAACCTTAAGGATTTAGAGAAGATCTGTAAAGAAGAGTGCACCAAAATCCCTCCTGAGATGTGTGGAAACCTGGTAACCAACTACAAGAAATGTCTTACCTCTGTGCTTGCCAACAAGAGTTCCTCCACCATGTACTAAGTCATGTTTTTCTTAGGGATCAAATACTTATTTTACTCACTGAACTGCAATTTAATTTATAACATTTGTTTTATGTGTTTTTTTTTCAGAATTTTTGGTTGATATTCTGTCTTTGTCATTTAAAACAGTGGTTCTTAACCCTGTCATTGAGTACCCCCAACAGGCCATGTTTTGGGAATTTCTAGATA
>BLSH010386158.1:683507-711926 GCA_018402905.1 Glandirana rugosa | reverse complement strand
TACGTACCCACTCGTGCTTACGTTCCCACTCGTGCCTACCTACCGCCTCGTGTCTACGTATGCTCACTCATCTGTCACCCATGCATCCGTGCTCACGCATCTGTCACCCATGCATCCGTGCTCACCCATCCGTGCTCACTCATCCATCACCCATGCATCCGTGCTCACCCACCCAGCCATGCTAACCCATGCATCCGTGTTCACCAATCCAATCATGCTCACCCATGCAGCCTCATCTGTGCTCACCCATCCAGCCCCATCCATGTTTACCCATGCTTCCGTGTTGACCCATGCATCTGTGCTCCGCCATCCATCCGTGCTCACCCTTGCATTCGTGCTCACCCATGCATTCATGTTCACCCATGCATCCATGCTCAGCCATGCATCCGTGATCTGCCATCCATCTGTGCTCACCCATGCATGCATGCTCACCCATGCATCCGTGCTCCACCATCCATCTATGCTCACCCATGCATCTATGCTCACCCATGCATCTGTTCTCACCAATCCAGTCATGCTCACCCATGCAGCCTCATCCATGCTCACCAATCCAGCCATGCTCACCCATCCAGCCTCATCCATGTTCACCCATGCATCTATGCTCAGTCATCCATCCGTGCTCCGCCATCCATCCGTGCTCCCCCATCCATCCGTGCTCAGACATCCATCCATGCTCAGCCATCCATCCGTACTCACCCATGCATGCGTGCTCACCAATGCATCTGTGCTCACCCATCCATCCGTGTGCAGTCATCCCCATCTATGGCTTATTCACCCCCATTCGTGCTCATTTATGCCTCATTCATGTTCATCCATACCACATCAGTTCTCATCAATGACACATCCATGCCACTACAGCACCCATCAGTGCCACTACAGCGCCCATCAGTGCCACCACAGTGCCTCACAATAATGCAATAGGTAGTCAAATAAGATTTGAAATGTATGCCCCTAGAACGCCTGATGGTGCACCCTGCATGTTGGGCCTCTGTATGTGGTCAGGCTGTGTAAAAGTGTCACTCATGTGGTATTGCCATACTCAGGACGAGTAGCAGAATATATTTTAGGGTGTCATTTTTGCTGGGTACATGCTGTGTGTTAGAAATATTGTATAAATGGACAACCTTGTGTAAAAAAAAAAATGCGTTTTTATTTTCTTTCCACATTTTCCAAAAACTTGTGGAAAAAATGAACCGTTCAAAAGACTCATTATGCCTCCTAGAATATACGTTGGGGTGTTTACTTTGCAAAATGGGGTCATTTTTTGGGCGTTTCCATTGCTCTGGTGCTCCAGGACCTTCAAAAGTGCAAGAGGTAGTCAGGAAATTATATGTGTAATTTATGTCCTTAGAACGCCTGATGACGCTCCCTGCATGTTAGGCCTCTGTATGTGGCCAGGCTGTGTAAAAGTCTCACACATGTGGTATCACCATACTCGGGAGAAGTAGCAGAATGTGTTTTGGGGTGTAATTGGTGGTATGCATATGCTGGGTGTGAGAAATAACCTGTTAATATGACAATTGTGTGAAAAAAAAACTAAAAAAAAAAAATCTTCATTTTTCAAAGAATTGTGGGAAAAAATGACAACTTCAAAAAACTTGCCATGCCTCTTACTAAATACGTTGGCCTGTCTACTTTCCAAAAAGGGGTCATTTGGGGGGTATTTGTACTTTTCTGTCTTCTTAGAGCCTCAAGAAATGAGATAGGCCGTCAGTGTATCAGGTGTGATCAATATTCAGTGATTGGCACCATAGCTTGTATACTCTATAACTTTCACAAAGACCAAATAATATACACTAATTTGGGTTATTTTTACCAAAGATATATAGCAGTATACATTTTGGCCAAAATTTATGAAGAAAAGTTGCTAATTTGCAAAATGTTATAACAGAAATAAAGAAAAATGCATTTTTTTTACAAAATTTTCAGTATTTTTCCATTTATTGCTCAAAAAATAAACACCCCAATGGTGATTAAATACCACCAAAAGAAAGCTCTGTTTGTGGGAAAAAAAGGAAGAAAATTTCATATGGGTAGCGTGTTGCATGAGTGAGTAATTGTCATTCAAAATGTGAGAGTACTGAAAGCTGAAAATTGGTCTAGTTAGGAAGGGGGTTTAAGTGCCCAGTGGTCAAGTGGTTAAAGGGTCAGTTCACTGAAAACTAATATTATTGTTTTAGGTGGATGCTAAAAAGTGCTTCTTAGAGACTTATTTGGTGATATGTTATTAAAAAATGATGTGATATTTTTGCTTGAATTTCTAGGTCTACACACTGGTAATGGCAACCTGTTTTCCAGATTAGATCCTTAAAGTATAACTAAAGGCAAACCTTATTTTTTCTAGGTTTGGATAGAGTGGAGAGGGAATGGAACATTTGTCAGGTTTTTACTGTTACCTCTGTCCCCAGAGATTCGCCCTATCTAAGTAAATTACACATTTCGGGTTGTACCCAGAACAGTAATCAAGCGAAAAGCTTCCAATGGTGACACTAGTTATGGTGACCTGTGATCGGGATCAGTGAGATCTGCTATATCCCGGCCAGCCCAGCCCCCATACAGTTAGAACACATACAGGGAACACAGTTAACCCCTTGATTGCCCCCTTAGTGTTAACCTCTTCCCTGCCAGTGACATTTATACAGTAATCAGTGGATATTTCAATTTCCGATCGCTGTATAAATATCAGTGGCCCCAAAAAAGTGTAAAATAAATGTCCGACATGTCCGCCCCAATATCCCAGTCCCGATAAAAATCGCAGATCGCAGATCACAGCCTCCACTACTAGTAAAAAATAAATAAATAATAAAAATGGCATAAATCAATTCCCATAATTTGCCGACGCGATAACTTTTGTGTAAACCAATCAATATACGCCAATTTGTTACCAAAAATATGTAGAAGAATATACAGCAGCCAAAACTGATGAATAATTTTATTTTTTATATATTTTTTTTGGATATTTATTATAGCAAAAAGTAAAAAATATTGTTCTTTTTTCGAAGTCGTTACTCTTTATTTGTTTATAGTGCAAAAAATAAAAACTGCAGAGGTGATCAAATACCACCAAAAGAAAGCTCTATTTGTGGGGAAAAAAATTCAAAAAATTTTGTTTGAGTACAATGTCGCATAATCGCACAATTGTAATTCAAAATGCGACAGCGCTGAAAGCCGAAAATTGGTCTGGGCAGGAGGGGGGTTTAAGTGCCCAGTAAGCAAGAAGATGAACTTACCTTTTAGGCTAAGTTCACATCTATGCAGTTGCGGTTGATTTTGAACACGCGTTTTTCATTCGCTTTGCATTTTTTTTTCTCCTTAAAGCGGAGTTCCACCCAGTTAAAAGTCAGCAACTATAAAAAGTGTAGCTGCTGACTTTTAACAATCGGACACTCACCTGTCCCAGGCTCATGTGGTCGCCCAAAGGCTCGCTCTTCTCCCCCTCCCCTCGGCGGCGCTGGCATCACAAGTGTGGACACCCGGCTTTGGCTTCAACTGCGCATGCACGAGTCGCTCTGTGCCTTGTGAATGGCTGGTGTATCTTCTGGGACCTGTGATGAGTCCCAGAAGATCGCCAAGAAGGAGGGGGAGGAAGGTGAACTTCACGCCTCTAGGAGAGAAAATGGACCTGAGACCCTGTGAAAACAGGGTCCCCGGCCCTCTAAAAAAATGACATGCCAATTGTGGCATGTCAGGGGATCACCCTCCTTTAAAGCGGAAGTTCCACTTTTGGGTGGAACTCCGCTTTCACAAACTGTGAATAACCGGTTGTTAAGGAGTAGGCAGCCGCCATGTCCTTAACAATCGATGGCTCATCAGCTGTCAGCTGGATTCCCTGCTGACAGCTGAATGTATACCAAAGAATGCCGACATTAAAGAACTTAAAAAAAACTGTGTGGTATCCCCCTTGGTCCATACCAGGCCCGTCAGATATGGGTTTTAAGGGGAAACCAGACTCTTATCTGAGCATGCAGCCTGGCAGGCCAGGAAAGGGGGGGGGGGGCGAGCGAACACCTCCCCTGTACCAGGTCCTCAACATGGGGGGTGCTTTGGGGCAAGGGAGGCTCTGCCCCCCCAAAGCCCCTTGTCCCCATGTTATTGTTGATGGCCAGTGGTTGTGGGAGTGTGTGAGCGAGAGGCTTATCGGAATCTGCCCCCAGATTCTGCCTCCCCTGTGAATTAGTATGGGGTACACTGTACCCTCTACTCAATCACCAAAACAGTGCCAAAAATAAATAAAAGCACAGAGACAGTTTTTGACAATTCCTTTATAAAAAAAAACAAAAACAATGTTCCCTGAAGTAAATCCAATCATGATAAACAGAAAAGAGGTCCGCACCCAATGAAGGCTCCCACTATCTGACAACTCCGCCGTCTGACAGTTCTTAAATAATGAAGGGGCGGGGCCATCCAATGATGTAACCGGTTGAACCTGCCCTCTTGTGATGTCATCAACCCGGGGCATGCTGGCATCACAGCATGCGAGCCAATCAACATGGGGACAAGGGGCTTTGGGGGGGCAGATATACTGACTATAGACTATATTTATTTATATATACGCTCACTATATTGCTAAAATTACTGTTAAATTGAAGACGTAGCTGGGTGTAGTAACATTTCCACTGCCGCCTTCTTCTGACTGCAGGTGTTCTATCAGATTAGCAAACCTGGTAGCTGTGGACACACGTCACTTCCATTACCTAATCTGACGGGTTTTTGATTTTGAAGGAACACAGGCATTGATTTACATTCAGCTGTCAGCCAACACTTGTGGTTTTGATGCAGGTCCATTGACGTCTAATACACGCAAAACGCAATCTGCTTCATGAAAAAAAATCCCTGACCCTTTCCATAAATGCAGCAGCTGAAAAATGCATAGATGTGAACACGTCCCATAGGAAACCATGTTAAATGGACTGTAGTGCGTTTCTGCAAAAACGCACTATAAACGCATAGATGTCAACCTAGCCTTAAGCAGAAAATTTCATGCATGTAGGGAAAACATTATGTTAAAAAGGATAAAAACAGACATTGGGTATACACCTCATTGATTTTTAGTATATTATACTTCAAAAAGCTGAATTCGTGTCAGGTACATTTGTACATTTAATTTTTACAAGATACTGGTTCTAGGAAATAGATCCTGCGAGCTCCAAAAGAAAGTGTGTTTCTAATTATTAACTTGTTATCTGCTGCACATTTGTTTTGTGTAACTTCACTGAGCATGGCATCTGGCAGTAAATTTCAGACTAGAAAATAAACAGATCAGGGTTGGGCCAATCTAAACCAACACATATGTGTAATTAAACTAATTTTAGTATATTTTATATATCTATCATGTTTACACATTTTGGACAGATACAAAGCTAAACTGATTTCGTCCAATAAATAATCTGAAATGCCCCCTCTAATCAGCTGCTTATTTGCATATCTACCTGTATAACTGATCAAGTTATATGACATCATCTTTACGCGTTTACAAAAAAAGAAATGAGGGGATTCAGCCCGAGCAAGCCAGTCATGGGGGGGTGGTTGATGGTGGGGGTTGGGTTAATGGGGGTGGTGATGGGTGGGAGGGGACGGGGGAGGGAATGGTGGTAGGCTCACTTGCTGGTTGCTGCCTGGCTCACCAGCGCCCATCAATGCTGACCACTAACCTGACTTACCTGCCACATACACTGACCTACCTGATACATACACTGACCTACCTGCCACATACACTGACCTACCTGACACGTACACTGACCTACCTAACACATACACTGACCTACCCTGACCTACCTAACACATTCACTCACCTACCTAACACATACACTGACCTACCTGACACATGCACTGACCTACCTGATACCTACACTGACCTACCTGACACATACACTGACCTACCTGACACCTACACTGACCTACCTGACATCTACACTGACCTACCTAACACATACACTGACCTACCTAACACAGCCTTACCTCAGTAGTGTGTGGCACGCCCATCCCTCATCAGTCATCACCATTCAGGAGACAGCCCTGCAGGCACCAGGTAGCCAGAATAGGAGAGCCACCCCCAACCGCCCATTTACACAGAGTGTGCAGATATCTCCCAGTGCGGCCGCAGTGTCATTCCCGCTTCCCCTGACCCGGCGGCGCCTATGATGGACGTCATACGTCCCGCAGTCCCGGCATTGGACCAGTGTGACGTCCATCGTAGGCGCTGCCGGGTCCAGGAGGAGGGACTCAGGGCTCCAGCCCCTCTCAGCCCCCCCTCCCGACGCCACTGCCTACAATCCATATTAGCAATGCTAACCTGATCTTATTCAGTTATCTGGAAAAACAAAACACTCTTTTAGGGTACACGTGCATGATCGTCTTAATTGCTGGGTGGTTATTGCCACCTAGTATCCTCTATTGTAAGAAGACAGGTGGCTCTTGTACACCAATAGAGTAAATTTTAGCTCTACACGTGTAAATGTTAGCACAAATGTTTACCTGCATACATGGTAAATTTGGTCCATAGTCAGGACCTCAGCCACAAATTATTTTATTTAGTAGTTTTTGTTTTTTTTAGGGATCTGAACTCAGTGCAAGCATACTGTTCTTTACAAAGCTGTGCACAAGGGCCCTTAGAAAAAAAAATATACCTATGTTGAGATACATAGCGAGGATCCATGCACACTAGCGTTTATTAAATCTCCATTTATGTCACTTTTGTTTTTTTCTCCAGCAGCAGTAATTGCAGATTTTCACGACTTTTTAATGAACACCAACAGCGTATACAGTACAGCAGACAATATAATGAGTGGGCATTGTTACTCCCCCCCTACTAACCAACAACATGGCCGCCTCCAAGGCAGTGACAACTTTTTTATGGCTTAGCCGTTGTTCTATCAAAATGGCCAGCTCATCATACACCTTAGTGTATACGCTGCCGGTGTTCATTGAAAAGAGGCAAGTCATCGAAATCTGCAATTAGTGCTGCTGTAGAGGAACCAGAAGAGACGTAAGTTGGGAACAGAACACGGGCACAAAAATTGGCATGTTTCATCCAGCGTTTTTTTTTTTCTATCGTTTTTTCATGCTTATAAAAACCGCTAGTGTGCATGGAGCCAAAAACTGTGCTGAAGTGGAACTGAAAACCCCTCCAGCATCTAGAGCACACCAGCCAGCATTTATGACAAAAGCTGGCAAAGGCCAGTAAAGGAACACTATTTATATACTGTCTATCAGGCCTGCTGGCTAAGCTCAACACAAGAGGACAAAAAGGAGAATGTGTATAGGTCGTATTAAAGCTAAACTACAAGCATTTATAACAAAAAACATATATCAAATGCAGCTATATACTAAGAATCATAAAATTTATTTTTAAATTCAACAAATGTCATTTTCTTGTTATCAGCCTTTTATAGTATCCTATATAGAGGAAAATATACTGGGAGCCAAGCACTGCTGTCTGGCAGAGCTGTGTAAATCTTTAGACTGGCTGGGCAAAACTACAAATCATCTACCAGGTAAAATAGATCATACATGTATTTATGTTCTATATTTAGTTGTGTACCTGGATTGCCACTCTAAAGCACAGTTTATGAGTGTCTGGCCAGCCTAGCATATTTAAATTGTATCCGTTAATATACTTAAAGCGTTTGTTACCCCAACACTTCATATTCCTGATATGGTCCTGCTGTACCAAGTACTTTTATGAAAAAGTATCCTCTTCTCTTTGTATTGCTTCCTTTGTGTGAAATCTGTGGTGTTCCTGCTAGTCCCCTTGCTTTCCTATTAAAAACTGACCACGCTAAGCAGGAGAACACACCGTGGTCAGTTCTCTAGCTATGCTGGGAACTCCATGTACTCTCCTCCAATTATCAGACTTCTCCAGAAGCTCAGTGTGCTGCTGCTTCTCCTCTCTGCAGCTCTTATGCAGCTGAGAACAAAGGGAATGTGATCACTTATAAATAAAGGGAAAAAGGGTATTTGCTGTATAATGGGTTTTTATATCTATACAAATGTGTTTTACCTGTCATTTCTATTTTAAACCAGTTTGTTTTACAAGGTGGTCATTACCCTCACTTTAAATACATATGGTATACTGTTCTGAAACATTCTTAAAGTACCAAAATATCAGTCTAAGCCAAAAAGCCAGTTTGAACAACTTCAGCAAACTCACTCAATGAACACAGGTTCACCTAATTTACTAACATTTACTTTCCAAAGTGAATATTTACTTTTGATAGGTGAATAGTCTTTTTGTATTTGGTAAATTAACCCAATTGCGTGTGCAGAAATCCTTTGGCATCACATATTCATCAACTATAACTTGCTATAGAAAACAACATAACACTGCCAATACTGAAACCCGCAAGAAACCGGGACAAGTTTGCCGGTAGGCTCAATGCATTTTTAACATCAGCCTTTCTCAATATTTCTACCTTGGAGGAACCTTTAAAAAAATATGAGATCATGGGGAACCCATGAAAGTATTTTCTGATCTATAGCTCATGGTAGGTTAGTGTGGTCAGTGAGCTGTAGATATAGCAAAAAGTATTTGTATAAATAATAATAAAATTCATAATATCATTCCAAAATTGTACTGTATGATCCATCGATGGCAAGTAGTTGCTAACTGTTGGTAGATATTTTTTCTCATGCATATTGAACAATTTAATATAGGTAATTTATTTTCTACCAATACCACTCTTCTGGGGAATAAAACTATATGCAAGTTGTGGCTTAAAAAAAGAACATATGAAGAGTACAATAACATACACAATGCAATAAACTATTTTCATATGACTTTGCATATGCAGGAATTATATTACATATAGCATTGTTCCACTGTATTCAGCTCCAGCATTATTAGGTCCCATGCACAGTGGGCGTTTTCCCTCCCCTTTTGAATGCCTTTTTTCCAGGCAGGAGAAAAGCAGCATAAAAACATGCTTAACCAGTTGCCGACCTCTCGCCGTGGATTGACAGCGACAACATGGCTCTCCTGCGCGAATCGCCATCACTTGACGGTGGGCACGGGGACGTGTATTGTGGGCGCGCGCCGCTGGGGGCATACTCGCACGATCACTGGCTAGCCGGGGATCCAATCTCGATGTCTCGACTCAATGTCTGCCGGATACCCGCTATCGCTCCCCCGCAGTGACAGAACAGGGATCTGTGAATGTAAACAAGCAGATCCCCTTTCTGACAAGGGAGAGGAGAGTGATCGTACGTTCCCAGTATATGGGAGCAGCGATCTCTCTCTTCCCCCAGTCATCCTAGCCCCCATACAGTTAGAACACACTGACAGGGGACACATTTAACCCTTTGATCATCCCCTAGTGTTAACCCTTTACCTGCCAGTGACAATTACACAGTAATCAGTGCATTTTCATAGTACTGAGCGCTGTATAAATGCCAATGGTCCCAAAAAAGTGTCAAAATATGTCCCAATAAAAATCGCAAACTGCCACAATTACTAGTAAAAAAATAAAAATAAATTAAAAATGCCATAAATCAATTCTCATAGTTTGTAGATGCTATAACTTTTGCGCAAACCAATTAATATACGCTTATTGCAATTTTTTTTACCACAAATATGTAGACGAATATATATCGGCCTAAGCTGATGAATAAATTTGTTTTTTTATATATTTTTTTTGATATGTATTATACCAAAAAGTAAAAAAAATTGTTTTTTTTTTCAAAATTGTCGCTCTTTTTTTGTTTATAGCACAAAAAATAAAAACTGCAGGGATCACCAAAAGAAAGCTCTATTGGTGGGAAAAAAATGACGCCAAATTTGTTTGGGTACCACCAAATGAAAGCCCTATTTGTCCTGAAAAAAACAAGGATGCACAAAGAAGTTGATGATATGTAAGGTTTTACTAACATATGTCCAGATTCTGTATGCGCCAGTTTTGGTAAATCTCCCCCATAGGCTAACATAGAGGCGCATTTAGAGGCAGGAAAAAACAAACATCCTTAAAAGCGGCATTTTTGACACCTAGTATGCATGAGGCCTTAGAGCCAAGTAAAGCCTCGTACACACGCTTAGATTTTCAGACGACAGAACGTCCATTTTTGCTGGATGCTTGTCTCATGCCGAAAGTGAAGAGTGTACTAACAATACGAAAATTTTCGTACGACCGAATTCAACGGTAGAAGTGACGTAATGTATTGAATAGCTTTGCATGTGTTTTTCGTTTCTGAGCATGCATAGTCTTGATCGTATGATTTTTTTTCGTACGAAATCCATACTAATGATATGAAAATCGGATATTGCCTTGATGTATGAAAAAAAACTTCTAGCTTGTACATCCAGCTTTTGTCGTCCGAAAAGTCAAAATCGGCCATCGAAAGGAGCCAGAATTTCGGACGTTGTACGAAAATTCACATCTAAAATTTACATCAGGGGTATGAAGCTTAAAGCGGTAGTCTACCCAATGAAAAAAAAGACAATAGCATAATGAGCTAGTATGGACCGCATACTAGCTCATTATGAAATACTCACCTTGAAACGAAGATCTGACTGGGCTGCTCGGTTCCCTCTAAGGGAGCGGACATCTTCCCTCGGATCTTGCTTCTGGGTACGCGGCTCCTGCTTTATGTGATGTGACTGGCCAGAGTCGGGAGACGTCACTCCCGCGCATGCGTGCGGGAGCCCATCTTCCCGGCAAGATACGGCGTATGCGCCGTGACGTTGCAGTTGCTTGGAGGGGGAATATCTCCTAAACCTTACAGATTTAGGAGATATTCATTTTACCTACAGGTAAGCCTTATTATAGGCTTACCTTTAGGTAAAAATACCTCTAAAGCAGGGGTCCTCAAACTATGGCCCTCCAGTTGTTCAGGAACTACAATTCCCATCATGCCTAGTCGTGTCGGTGAATGTCAGAGTTTTACAATGCCTTATGGGATGTGTAGTTCCGCAACAGCTGGAGGGCCGTAGTTTGAGGATCCCTGCTCTAAAGGGTACACAACCGCTTTAAGTGTCAGGAAAGAAAATCACAACTGAGAATGTTTGCTGCTGCATCAACCTAGACAGATAAAATCATCCACATCAAACACCAAAGTAGACACTAACATGGCAGACGTTGCCTATTAGTTGGTCAATTGCGTGCTTAGTTATTTTCCAAAGCCTTGCTGTAGTATTATGCATGCTGTCCCACAGTGCTGGGACTGTTCCCCTATACCTATTATCAATGTGCCCTGCAGTGCTCATTACCAGTGAAAGAAATGAAAGGCTCCGTTGGGTTGACATATAAATTAAAGGTGAATTGTGGAGGATTCTCTGGGGACTTCTTACAGAACCCCAGCTGGGAAACCCTGTTTTAAATGTTTAAATTGATCTGGACTGTGTTCTTTGTTTAGCTGATCTCAATGCAATTTCTACTGCTAAAGTATAATGAAACCACTATAAGAATTACTGGCATTTGAAATGCATTCATCTGAGGATATGTTTGTGTTTTAAAGTAAAGCAAAGTAAGTTTGACATTTTATTTTCCAGTATTTAAAAATAGCATTAAATCAACAGATTAATGTTTGGAAGGACTAAATATGCTGACTAGTTCAATACAATGTCCTCTATATTATTAGGTTCAGATGCTTACTATTTTCTGTTTTAAATTATTTAATTGATTCCACATGAACACTTATAGACATACTGGCAAGTCGCGCTCCATACATAGCAATGGAACCGTTCTAATAGTAGTGACTCAAGTCGCTCCAACTTAGAAAAAGGTTCCTGTACTACTTTGGGGACAACTTGCATTGACTTCTATTACAGAAGTCACGCTGTGCTGGGCGGCTTCGAGTTTGCCCCTGAAGTCGGATCGCCCTTGTGTAAACAGGCTCTTATATTCTTCCCCCTTTCTCTCTGGCCCCCTGATTTTATTTTCTTCATCTTTCCGTCTTGCATTCTCAATCCTATCTCAACCCTGTCTCCTCCAGCCTGCCAGCTCATACCACCATGGGCCGCACTACTTCTAGCACTGCGGCTGACAGCAGTGGATTTTGTACAAGTAAAGTGATCCTATTCTTTACCTGCCACCTTCTCTACCCTTGTCCAATGACAGAATGTTTTGTTGTCTATGAACAGTATACAATGCATTTTGTGAATGGATGAGGGGAGAGGAAATGGAGAATACAATAGGATCCCTTTATTTTATGAAACGCTACAGGCCTCAGCGCAGTACTGGTAGAACACCACCAACAGTAGTATCCAGTATGAATAAAACCAGGATTTGTACCCTACACAGCAGCCTTCTGGACCTAGGATAACCAGCTTTTGTGGCAAGTTATTTATACACAGTAAAAGTCAAATTGTTTTCACCTGGAATTTTATGTCAATTTTAAGTCAGGCAAATCTTCCTCCCTGTGCTGATACATTATGTGCAGACCAGGGGTGCTGCTAGGTGGGAAAAATACCAGGGGCTTCAGCCCGGGGGGGAGGGGGGTGGTGACCACTGAACTGACCTACTGAACTGATGGGTCACCACCCATCTTGAAAAGTTTCCCCCCTCACATATACTAAGGTGCCACAAACAGGAAGTTAATATCACCAACCATTCCCATTTTATTAAGGTGTATCCATATAAATGGCCCACCCTGTATTATAAAGTCCACATTAAGTGATATCTTCAATATATCCCTGATTATGAAACTCAGTGACAGTCCTCCACCAGGTGAAATACCTGCTCATAGACATAGACAAGACATAGTGTATTCCCGTATGCAAATATTTATTAAGACCCTGCTTAAGATATACTTACAAGATTAAAAACAATAAGCTCGAGTAATCATATCCAGCTCACCACCTTACAAGGAGCGAGTACAATAACGTTACAAAGCTCAGTTCCTCCCCTAGATGTGTATCGCCAAATGATAGGCTTCTTCAGTAGGTGGAGCTAAGAACTTCTGAGTGACATTAAATAGCCAATACTACATCTCTATGGTAACTCTACACCAATCAAGCATAAACCGGAAGTAAATTACCACACCCATATCCTCCTGTACCCGGACTAAAGAAAAACCGTGTTTAACTGCCGGTAAAACCTCAACCCCAAGTATAACATTTTTAAAAATATATTATCTCTTTTAAGCAAAAATATAATATATTGGGGATAACTATAAATGGATGGTGAAAAATATATGAATACTCCAGATTACCGCAACACATATTATAAAAGTTATTTAACATACATTATATTAACTGTATAAAATGAATCGCATATGAAAATCACATATAAAAAAGAATTGTATATAGTACTGAATAGCATATAAAAATTAATCTCATATAGAAATGAATCGCATATAGAAATGAATCACATATGTAAACAAAATAATTGCATCAAAATGTGATTAACCCTTAAAAGACAGTGGACTAAAAACAAAATCATTACTTATTACTTATGATACAATTAAGGTCGAAGTCAACGTTTAACCCCCTAGGGGGGTTAATACTTTGGTTTCAAAGCTCCAATATGATTCATGTTGATTTAATTTTCTAACTAAATTTCCCCCCCTCCAGTGTTGTTGCACCTTTTCTACTCCCCAAAATTTAAGGCCACCCGGATCTCAATTAAGACATGCCCGGAGCCGAGAAAGCAGTCGGTGCAGGGCATACATGACAGGGTGGTATAGGAACCGGACAACAGGGGGTTAAATTGGGAGAGGGGGTGGTCTGCAAGGTATTATACAGGTGGAGATTTAGGGAGAATATAGTCACAGGAAGGGGAGGTGGCCAGTCTCTCTCGTGGAAGGAACTGAAGGAAGAACATCCCTCCCTCCCACCCTGTTTATTGGTTGGGTAAATTGGAACGTAAGGTGTGTTTGTTAAGGCGGTTGGGGTCCTTGACGGAGGTCTACTCTTGGCAGTGAAAAACGGTGGGGACCCATCTGAGGTATGGAGTTCTCGGGAGTGTAGCATAAAACGCATACTGGTAAGAACGGTGGGTGTCTGAGGTCAGTTGGGTAGGGGCTCCGAGGCGGTGTTTTTACGGCTGGGGTCACTACTCAGCTAGCTGGTGCCTCTTACACAAGTTTGGTAATAGGGCACGGTCAGGGACCTCCAACTGGTTGTTCATGTAGGACATTATTGTTGTTATGTTTAAATAATTATGTATGTTTAATAAAAGGCAGAATTCCGGCCATTTTACTCCAAACGTATGTTGTTGAGTCGTTAGTTTATTTAGTAAGGGGTAAGTGGTAATCAATACAGTGGAGGTAACTCTTACCTGCCCTAGTCATGGACTTCTCTAAAATGTCTACGAACACTATGATTTGTTTTAACTTTCTTTATACTGTTAATGCGTTCTATGACCCTTACTTGTATACATCTAGACGTACGTCCTACATATTGAAATGGACAAGAGCATTCCAACATGTATACTACCCCAACAGTAGTACACGTAATAAAATCCTTAATAGGATATACTGTGTCAGTGGCTGTTGCCTTAACCACTTCAGCCCCGAAAGGATTTACCCCCTTCCTGACCAGAGCACCTTTGCGATACGGCACTGTGTCATTTTAACTGACAATTGCGTGGTCAAGCAACGTTGTACCCAAACAAAATTGATGTCCTTTTTTTCCCACAAATAGATCCCTCTTTTGGTGGTATTTGATCACCTCTGTGGTTTTTATTTTTTGTTCTATAAACAAAAAAATAGAGACAATTTAGAAAAAAAACAATGTTTTTTACTTTTTGCTATAATACATATAGATACATACAATACAGGCCGATATATATTCTTCTACATATTTTTGGTAAAAAAAAATCACAATAAGCATTTATTGATTGGTTTGCGCAAAAGTTATAACGTCTACAAAATAGGGGATAGATTTATTACATTTTAATTATTCTTTTTTTTACTAGTAATGGCGGTGATCAGTGATTTTTAGCTGGACTGCGACATTGGGGTGGGCAGATCAGACATTTTTAACACTTTTTAGGTACCATTGACATTTATACAGCGATCAGAGCTAAAAATAGGCACTGCTTACTGTGTAAATGTCACTGACAGAGAAGGGGTTAACAGTAGAGAGCGATCAAGGGGTTAAGCATTCCCTTGGGAGGTGTTTCTAACTGTGGGGGGACTGTAGTGACTAGGAGTAGAAAGAGAATGCTGTTCCTGATCACTGTTTGTTTACATGAATAGATCCCCATTCTGGCTCTGTAAGGAGCGATTGTGGGTGGCTAGCAGAGATCACAGCCGCTGGCCACGCGCATCTGCTCCAGCGACGTGCAGCGGGTGCGCTTGCGCCTGCTACAGCCTTTTAAAGGGCTGCAGTACAGCTACGGCGATTTGTGGGAACGTGCCGACCTGCCGCCGTATAATGACGATGGCTGGACGGCAAGTGGTTAAACTCCTTTTTTTTTATTAACCTTAGAGGTTTTACAAGAGATGATTTCCCACAACCATAAAAACCAGTAAGAAAATAAAGAACACCCACCCCCCCCCATGGGTGTTAGGAGGATCTACAATGGCGGGAGCAAATCTATCCCTGAGAGTGGGGGCTTTTTTGTATATAAACTTAGGAACCGATGGTAAAACTTTACTTAAAACTTCATCACTTAATAAAATATTCCAATACCTTTTAATAATACTCTCAATCTTTTTACACTGTATATTGTAGTCTAAAACGATCCCAAATCCATCTGTATGATTTTTTTCCACTAACGATTTTACTTTATTCTCAAGCAGAGAATCTCTTATTATCTCTAATTAATAGCTTGTACTTCTAATCTTTCCCTCGCGACTATTTCCCTATCATAACCTTTTTGGACATATCTCTTCTCAAACATCTCTGATCACTGCACATAATCGTCTAAATTGGTACAATTTCTACATAGGCGTATAAACTGCCCTTTTGGAATATTGCATAGCCAGGGTCTATAATGGCAACTATACATAGCTATATAACCATCGGTTTGCAATCTATCGGTGGGTTTGCAATAGTTTTTAGTATATAATGTTCCATGATCATTCATAATTTTGACAATGAATCAACCCCATCCCAGGAGGATTTTTGGGGTCCTTATGCACCTTAGGCAAAAAGAAACCAGATGGATATAGATATTCCGCTTCATGTTTATTTAAAATCCTTTTATTTACCCATTTCTTAATCAGTTTGAATAATTCAGTTCTATACTGAAGGCCCGGATCCCGGTTCAAAATTTCATACGTATCCCTATCTTCCAGAAGTCTACTCATTTCTGTCAAGTAATACTCTTTGCTCTTTACCCCAATTCCTTCCCCTTTATCAAACGGCCTGATTACAATGTCCTTTTTTACATTCTAAGGATAATATTCCTCTTTTAATATAGTCAGAATTATTTAACTTTTTGATTTTTAATGTATCCAGATCATTTACCACCATATTACCAAAGACATCTACAAACTTGTTATTATATGTAGGAGGGTTAAAGGTAGATCTGTTCCTTAAATTTAGTATGACAAGACCCCACCCTTCATCCGTCCCCATATTACTGGGTTTAGTAAGGAAACGTTTTTTTAATATCAAGGGTCCTCATTAATTTTTGAATATTAACATATGTTTCAAATTTATTGAGGTTTATAACCGGAGCAAAATTTAAACCCTTATCTAGTACCTTCATTTCATACGTACTCAAAGGGATCCCATTCAGGTTATATATACCTTCACCTACCAAAATTTTCTTTTTTTGGAGCCTCCTCCCAGCTCTCCTCCCCCTTCTCCTCTTTCGTCTACTCCAAATCTGTTTCCAATGAATTCCCTTTCTTTGTTCACCCTTCCCTGTATCCATGGTGCTCCTAAAAATCATTCCTCTGGTAATCATTATTATATTCATCCAGGGGGGAAAACCCTATTCCATGTAGGTGTATCCTTTACCAATCCATTATACTGCTGATTCCTTACATAGTCATATCGATCCCCCCCTGGTCTAAAATTCCTTGAGGGGAAACATTGACCCCCATACTGATTTTGTGGTGTTATCCACTGTCTGATGGGTTTTCTCCCTTTTGCTGCTCTCCACTGTTTATTAGGTTCTCTATCGCGATTAAAATCATTCCTATTATTCATTCCTTTCCCATAATCAGAGTTAAAAATTATTAGATCCTTTAAATAAGGGTCTCTTAAATCCCTGCAACTTATTAACTACTGTCCATCCCTGTTCTGCTTCTCTATTGGGGAACATAGATTGATTTCTCCCAGATTGGGCTTTATCATTTTCCCAATTCACATGTGGAATAGGTCTCTCTGGAGTGGTATTAAGGTTCTCAAAATATTCTCTTTCTTCCTCTAACTTTTTTTTGCCACTTAAATACCGATGAGTTATTATATCTCTAAGGAACTTTTTATGTTTTTTCTCTTTAATTTCATTCTCACATTTATCAATATTATTTCTAAGATCACTAGCCAACCTAATAAATTCAGGTCTCTTTGGATGGTTTAACCTGTTCCTTTAATTGTTTAATAAGCGCATCTAAATTCCTGATTTTTGCTTGTTTATGTTTAAGTGAAAACTGTAACAGTTCTAAACCTTTTTTATTAACCACTTCAGCCCAGGAAGGATTTCCCACATTAGGACCAGAGCACTTTTTGAGATTCGGCACTGCATCACTTTATCTGACAATTGCGCGGTTGTACGACATTGCACCCAAACAAATTTGATGTCCTTTTATTCCCACAAACAGAGCTTAATTTTAGTGGTATTTGATCACCTCTGTGTCACTTCTGATCACTGATATAAACAACAAAAGAGTGACAATTTAGAAAAAAAAAAAACATTTTTTTTTACTTTTTTGCTATAATAAATGCCCAAAAAAATATATAAAAAAACAAATTTACTTATCAGTTTTGGCTGATATATATACTTCTACATATTTGTGGTTAAAAAAATGGCAATTGGAATTTATTGATTGGTTTGTGCAAAAGTTGCCGCGTTTACAAACCATTAGAATTAATTTATGGTGTTTTTACTATTTTTTTTTTACTGGTAATGGCAGCGATCTGCAATTTTTATCGGGGCTGTGACATTGCAGCGGACATGTCGGGCATTTTTGACACTTTTTTGGGACCATTGACATTTATACAGTGATCAGAAATGTAAATATCCACTGATTACTGTATAAATGTCACTGGCAGCGAAGGGGTTAACCTGCAGGGGGCAATCTAAGGCTTAACTGTGTTCCCTAGGCGTGTTCTAACTGTGTGGGGGCTGGGCTGTCAGGGGCATGAGAGATCTAACTGATCCCAAATACAGGGATCAGTAGATCTCTGTCACACCGCCTGACATAGTGGGGAACAGTGTTTACATCGGCAGTTCCCCGCTTTTCTGCTGTATCAGACAATCACAGGTCACCAGCGGACATGGAGTCTGCCTGGCCGATGGCCCTGCACAGGGAGCGTGCGGTGGGCATGAGAGCACACCGCCGCTGGTGTGCTCCAGCCCACTAGCCGCGCATGTGCAAATTACCATTTATAGATGGTGATTCGCGTTATGCTGCCACTCTGCAGCAGTAAATGTACACAAGCCAGTCTTTAACAGGTTCAAGAAATTGAACCAATCATTAAGAGATTCTTCATTCTATAATCCATAATTTGGTGGTACATCCCACCTCAATTATGGGGACAATATTAGCACCGATATACCTATCAAATGTAACTATATCCCACCAAGCTCTGTTTTTTTTTCTCAAAGACATGATTAAGCCCCTGAACCTTCACTGGTTACTTGATTAGAAACACCTCATCTAAATGAATTATCCTCTGCTCAAAAACCGAAAAAAACAACCATAGTTTGCTGTTAATTGTAGGTGATCTTTTCACACAGTGCTGCCTAGCCTTGCCTGTGACTGGCTCACTCAACTGCATGAAATTGCCCCCACCAAAACCAGGGTGGGACAGAAAGCTCCAAGCTAGCTGTAACACACACAACTCAGCCTATGCAATGGGCGGAAACACAGAGTGATGACAAATATAGATCAAGTGGTCCATTGAATTTTCCTAATTTCTTTAGCAATTTGTGTCTGGATAGATTAATGTTTGTCCCATATTCAAATCCATTTGCTGTTGACTGACTCACTACCTCTGCTGGAAAACTATTCCAATTATCAACATCTCTTTCAGTAAAATAATGATATCTAAGGATTGCTTTGAACTTTTCTGCTGCTAGTTTGAGGTCATGCCCCATATTTTTTTACCTTAGCTTCATATTGCCCTCCATTTTATACCCTTCATGCCTTTAAAGGATGCAATCATGTATCTCCTTTCCTTTCTGTACATTTTACCTTACCTTCTGGTGACATTCTTCTCTTCCTGGAAGAATCCCTCACATTGACATTCATCCTTCGCCAAGTTAACTCACTGGCTGTTGACATCCATCCTTAGCAAGATGCCTCAGCCCACATAACATTCATCTACCCTCAATCAGAGACCTTCCCCCCAGATGATACCTATCCATTCCTCCCCAATCAGATGTCTTACTCTTTGCTGGCATATAAGAAATATTGGCAGTACAGCCTATTGAGCAGCAAACAGAGTTCCACCCACGATGTAGAAACTGTTACAATGGACAACTAAGTCCATTGCCAAATCAGGATTTGTGTCAACAACCACTAAAGCAAAAATGTGCTTGTCCACACCTCTATAAGTAGACATCAAAAGATTAAAGAGGTAATGCTGGTGCTTATGGCAGGACAAACAAATGAATTTGGAGTTTGCCAAGATCTAGAGGAAGCGGAACCGGAGGAAACAGCAGGACAGTACACAGACAAGAACTGACTCCTTGAGGTCAACTTCTAAAATTATAGATGCACCCTAGATGGATGACCATTTTGCAGATGACACTGAGATGGATGACTCTGCTCCAGATATAAACCTGACAACGACCTGTGATATTCCTTACCTTCTGTCTCCAAGATAAGATGACAGGAAAATTTCCCAGTAAATTAAGAATGATCATTACATCATTATAATTGCTGTCGTACTAAACAGTAAAAAAGTGTAAATTATTTCTAAGGTTAAGATTAAATTCCTAAATGAACTGCATCACAGATGACAAATAACACCATGTCACAAGCTAAGATTTCTTGCAACATACACATATATATTATAAGTTTACTGTGAACACATAAGGTCTAGTATTTTCTAAATTCTTCTTTGAGTACCACTAACATTAACAGTCCCATGCTGTAATTCAGGGTTAAACTACAGTATACAGTGCACCTTCTGATGACAGTAGTTAATAAAGTGCATTGAGGCTTTGACTCTGTCAGTGGCTATATAATGTACTTTTCCTCTTGGAAGCCAAAGCCTATACATTGTGCTCAATTGAAATGTAATCTGAAACAGTTTTTGATCTTGTCCAAAAGCCTCCTTTGGCATTAAGCAACACTTTTTTTTCATATAGTGCAGAGGCCTTTTCCACCACAACATTTTCATAGAGCAGAAATAATAATGTTTGTAAAAACAAAAAGTAATAAAGCCAGTGTCAAGGAATGTCTTCCAGAACTCTACATAGTTGTACATGTGCATCCGTTTGTGAAATGCAAAAGAAACACACTATTCCCCCCAAAAAAGTGGGAATATATATATATATCTGAATTACAGAAATAATGGAAATTGGACTAAAATAATAGAAAAAACAACAATATATGTACCAGCTTCTGGAAGTAATTATGAGATTAAATGTCAATATGAAATATGGTGAACATGTTCATGTGTAATGAATACCTTTGAACAATAGCATTCCATTAGATATTTACTTGCATGTAAACCTTAAATATGCATTACCATTTTTATCACATAAGATGTTTCCTTTCTGTTACAGTTGTACCAGGAATAGGCAGAAATCTTCCCACCAGGGTCTTGGACAGCAGTAAAACCTTGATTGGGTAAGTAAATCTTAAATCCCTCCCCTAAAATAGGTTAGCGTAGTGCCTTTAGAGCTATGTAAAGCTACACTGTTAGGAGAAGCACTATTGATAGAATAACTATTTACAACTTCGTCAGTCATGAATATTTAAGAGGGTTTCTATCTCCAGCTTGCATTTTGATTTCTGCAAACCTGACCAACGACTCTGAATTTACCATGCACAAAACGTTTTTCTGAAAACAAATCAATCTAATCCAGAGGTGTAACTAGAACCTTCAATGCCCTGATGCAAGAAACCATGAAGAGCCCCCCTTTCCATCGGTCCGGTCCTGGGGTCCTTTCCTCTGGCCTGGCATGTACCATAATTCTAAAGCTTAAACAGTGCAAGCTCAGTAGTTGTGGAAATATAAGTAAAGCAAAAACACCCCAGCCAATAATTAGCAAAGTTCATGTATCCATAAGCAGACAGATATTGCACATTCAGTAAGCAGCACTATTGCAATAGTGGTAATAAAGCAGTCAGTCACAAAAAGGCTAGTAATAAAGTATTCTATAAGCCGGCTAGTAAAACACATTCAGTATAAAGATTTCTCAAAGCAGGCTGTCACAAATGGGTTAGTAAGGGACATGAGTCTCATATTGCCGCCATTGAGCAGGCAAGAATGCAGTTAATGAGAGTAAAGCATCTCCAAGATATACCATTCCCCCGTAAATAAATCTGCAACCATGTAGTGACACAGCAGAGCAGGAGTAACCATTTGCGGATTAGTCATATACAGACTTGAGTTGTATTCGCCACTCCTGCCTCTATGTCATTCTCACCCCCTCGGATCCAAGATGCTCTTCTGCTGACAGCCGCCTGTTTGTCAGTGTCTCTGCTTATCTTCTAGTGTGGCCCGTTGCTACTGCTCGCTTGCAAGAAATTAAACTTTGCTACAATGTAAACTAGTGAGTGTACAGCTTGTATAACAGTGTAAATTTGCTGTCCCCTTAAAATAACTCAACACACAGCCATTAATGTCTAAACCGCTGTCAACAGAAGAAAGTATACCACTAAGTGAAAATGTCCAAATTTGGACCAATTAGCTATTTTCCCTCCCCGGTGTCATGTCACTCGTTAGTGTTACAAGGTCTCAGGTGTGAATGGGGAGCGGTGTGTTAAACTTGGTGCTATCGCTCTCACTCTCTCATACTGGTCACTGAAAGTTCAACATGGCACCTCATGGCAAAGAACTCTCTGAGGATCTGAAAAAAAGAATTGTTGCTCTACATAAAGACAGCCCAGGCTATTAGAAGATTGCCAAGACCCTGAAACTGAGCTGCAGCATGTTGGCCAAGACCATACAGCAGTTTAACAGAACAGGCTTCACCACGGTTGACCAAAGAAGTTGAGTGCACATGCTCAACGTCATAGCCAGATGTTGTCTTTGGGAAATAGACTTATCAGTGCTGCCAGCATTGCTGCAGAGGTTAAAGGGGTGGGGGATCAGCCTGTCAGTACTCAGACCATATGCCGTACACTGCATTAAATTGGACTGCATGGCTGTCGTCCCAGAAGGAAGACTCTTCTGAACATAATGCACAAGAAAGCCCGCAAACAGTTTACTTAAGACAAGCAGACTAAGGACATAGCTTACTGGAACCATGTCCTGTGGTCCGATGAGACCAAGATAAACTTATTTGGTCCAGATGGTGTCAAACGTGTGGGGTGGCATCCAGGGGAGGAGTACAAAGACAAGTGTGTCTTGCCTACAGTCAAACATGGTGGTGGGGGTGTCATAGTCTGGGGCGGCATGAGTGCTGCCGGTACTGGGGAGCTACAGTTTATTGAGGGAACCATGAATGCCAACATACAGTATCTTACAAAAGTGAGTACACCCCTCACATTTTTGAAAATATTTTATTCTATATTTTCATGTGACAACACTGACGAAATGACACTTTGCTACAATGTAAAGTAGTGAGTGTACAGCTTGTATAACAGTGTAAATTTTCTGTCCCCTCAAAATAACTCAACACACAGCCATTAATGTCTAAACCACTGGCAACAAAAGTGAGTACACCCCTAAGTGAAAATGTCCAAAATGGGCACAAAGTGTCAATATTTTCAGTGGCCAGCATTATTTTCCAGCACTGCCTTAACCCTCTTGGGCATGGAGCATCACAAATTACCACTGGAGTCCTTTTCCACTCCTCTATGATGACATCACAGGGCTGGTGGATGTTAGAGACCTAGCGATCCTCCACCCTCCATTTGAGGATGCCCAACAGATGCTCAATAGGGTTTAGGTCTGGAGACATGTTTTGCCAGTCCACCACCTTTACCCTCAGCTTCTTTAGCAAGGCAGTGGTAGTCTTGGAGGTGTATTTGGGGTCGTTATCCTGTTGGAATACTGCCCTGTGACCCAGTCTCCGAAGAGAGGAGATCATGCTCTACTTCAGTATGGCACAGTACATGTTGGCATTCATGGTTCCCTCAATGAACTGTAGCTCCCCAGTGCCGGCAGCACTCATGCAACCCCAGGCCATGACACTCCCACCACCATGCTTGACTGTAGACACACTTGTCTTTGTACTCCTCACCTGTTTGCTGCCACACATGCTTGACACCATCTGAACAAAATAAATTTATCTTGGTCTCATCACACCACTGGACATGGTTCCGTAATCCATGCCCTTAGTCTGCTTGTCTTCAGCAAATTGTTTGTGGGTTTTCTTGTGCATTATCTTTAAAGAGGCTTCCTTCTGGGACGACAGTCATGCAGACTAATTTGATGCAGTGTGTGGCGTATGGTCTGAGCAGACAGGCTGACCCCCCACCCCTTCAACCTCTGCAGCAATGCTGGCAGCACTCATACGTTTATTTCCCAAAGACAACCTCTGGATATCACGCTGAGCATGTGCACTCAACTTGTTTGGCTGGCCATGGCGAGGCCTGTTCTGAGTGGAACTTGTCCTGTTAAACCATTGTATGGTCTTGGCCACCATGCTGCAGCTCAGTTTCAGGGTCTTGGCAATCTTCTTATAGCTTAGGCAATCTTTATGTAGAGCAACAATTCGGTTTTTTTTTCAGATCCTCAGAGGGTTCTTTGCCATGAGGTGCCATGTTGAACTTTCAGTGACCAGTATGAGAGAGTGAGAGCAATAACACCAAATTTAACACACCTGCTCCCCATTCACACTTGAGACCTTGTAACACTAACGAGTGACATGACACCGGGGAGGGAAAATGGCTAATTGGGTCCAATTTGGACATTTTCACTTAAGTGTGTACTCACTTTTGTTGCCAGCAGTTTAGACATTAATGGCTGTGTGGTGAGTTATTTTGAGGGAACAGAACATTTACACTGTTATACAAGCTGTCCACTCACTACTTTACATTGAAGCAAAGTGCCATTTCTTCAGTGCTGTCACATGAAAAGATATAATAAAATATTTACAAAAATGTGAGGGGTGTACTCACTTTTCTGAGATACTGTATACTGTGACATACTGAAGCAAAGCATGATCCCCTCCCTTTGGAGACTGGGCTGCAGGCAGTATTCCTACATGATAAAGATCCCAAACAAACCTCCAAGATGACCACTGCCTTGCTAAAGAAGCTGAGGGTAATGGTAATGAACTGGCCATACATGTCTCCAGACCTAAAACCTATTAAGCTTCTGTGAGGCACCCTCAAACGGAAGGTGGAGGAGCACAAGGTCTCTAGCATCCACCAGCTCAGTGATGTCATCATGGAGGAATGGAAGAGGACTCCAGTGGCAACCTGAGAAGCTCTGGTGAACTCCATGCCCAGGAGGGTTAAGGCAGTGCTGGAAAATAATGGTGGCCACACAAAATATTGACAGTTTGGGACCAATTTGGACATTTTCACTTAGAGGCATACTCACTTTTGTTGCCAGCGGTTTAGACATTAATGGCTGTATGTTTAGTTATTTTAAGTTGACAGCAAATTCACACTGTTATACAAGCTGCACACTCACCACTTTACATTTTAGCAAAGTGTAATTTCTTCAGTATTATCACATGAAAAGAAATAATAAAACATTTACAAAAATGTGAGGGGTGTACTCACTTTTGTGAGATACTGTCATTGTCTCATAAAAAAAAAATATCTGTACAAGCTAGAATTTAACCCTTGGGTGGCTCAGTGAATACACAGCTGGCTAAAGGATATATGGGCTTATTAGGAAAATGAACAAATGGTGTACTAGGTTCTGTTCTATTTAATCCATATAAGTGATATAACTAAAGGTTTCGTTGTTATAAATGTTTTGCTGATGATACAAAGGTATGCAAAGGTATGTAATATGATTGATATTCCTAGAGATGTTTGTAAAATGAGTATTAATTGAAGACTGGTAGTAGGTCAGTCAACATTAAGTGAATTCAAACATGCTTGAGACAAACATAAATCTATACTCAAAAGGTTACAAAAACCACACAAAATCAGGAAAGGGGCAGACTAGATAAACACTTAGACTTTTTTTGTCCTCACTCTTTTATATTCCTATGTAACAACCTAGTTCATAACCTTTCCCGGTCCCGGTACCTGTCCCGGTCTGCTTAGTCACAAGAGTCAATAATTTGAAGGATAGGATAAACCTGTCCCCTTTCCATAAAAGGGTGCCTCCCAGCAGCCATTTTGTCAGCATTTGTGGGAAAATGCCAAATGTCAGTGTTTCCAATGCCCACGTTTGACAATAAATTGCTTATTAGCCCTTCAAATCACCACAACTGAATAGCAAGATCTGTCTGCCGTGGACTTCAGCATGGTTTGCTGCAAATTTCTCAAGCCAGCTTTTGACTGTTGCTGTGCCACAGTAAAAAAAATCCACATACCCTGTTTCTATCTTTGTTTCTTCAAACCTTGATGGAGGGGGTATAGTTTAGCCCCCAGTGTGGCACTTCAATTCTAGATTTACCTATCATAATCACAATCAAAGATAATTGTAGAAATCCATCAGTGTTAAAGAGTTCCGCCCCCAAGAAAAAAATAAAAGTCAGCGGCTACAAATACTGTAGCTGCTGATTTTTAATATTAGGACACTTACCTGTCCATGATTCCCGCTATGCCGGCACCTCAGCCAATTTTCAGATGGGCTCTCAGGTGCTGCCGCCGCCATTCATGGTAAGGGAGAATGGCAGTGAAGCCTTTCGGCTTAACAGCTGGTTCCCTACTGCGGATGTGCAAAGCGCGTTAGGCTTTCTAACTTACCCGGCGGCGGAGGAAGGAGGAAGGGGGCAGAACTTCTGAGGGATGGCGCAGTGGCACTGTCTCCTGGGAAGTGGGTGCCCGTTCCCCCCCCCTGAAAGGTGCCAAATGTGGAGTGGGGGCACTGGAGGGGGGGAGCAGATAAGCGGGGGTTCCACCTTTGGATGGAACTCCACTTTAAGAAGCTACCAGCCTAATATTCACATTGTATGTACTCACACCACCATCATACAGTTGGATGGCATCATTCAACCAACATTCAGGCTTCCAGCAGTAGTTTTCATTCCTTGAAGCACCCAAACCAAACTCAGGCAGATTCTCTCATCCCTAATCAGAAAACAAGTAATTATAAGCAATGGTAGCCTCACCAGCTTTATTTTGAAGTAAGGATCCCCCTTCTCCTACTTCATTCATTCTGAGCTACCTTCGCTCCTGCTGCTGATCACTATCCTTACACTCATCAGATCCCCAGTTGTCAGGGGGGCAGCTCTGACATGAGGAAGAAAAGCTCTGCCTCTGGCAAGATGGCAGCCTCTACACAAGGACACAGTATGAAAGAAAGCATGGTGAGTCAGTGCAGGGGAAAAGATCAGCTGTAGGGAATCTAAAGGCAATACTAGTGGTTAGAACTTTTCCCTCTGCTATTCCTATGAATAAAATATGTTGCATTTTTTCCCTAAAGTATAAGTGTGTACATTTGTGTTGCTAGCTGTGATTGGTCACACTAATCACATGGCACAGATAGAGCCAATCACAGCCCATCTGTACCATGTGATTAGATGTGACCAATCACTGCTGATCACAACAAAGCACGTTGAATGAATCAGTTTTATTCAGTAAAAATGGTTGCTTATGCCAGTAAAATTCACTTGTATAAACAATCATAATGTGTAAAAGAAAGAAAAAAAAGTCCTGATTACTGTGGTAACACTGTGTTGCTCTGGTCATAGTGTGTAAAAAAATTGTACAACAAAAAAAAATTGTACAAAAAAATGTATTAAAAAAAGAAACATAAATAGAGTTGATCGAACACCTGGAAGTTCGGGTTCTGCAGGTTCGGCCGAACTTTGGGAAAAAGTCCGTGTTCGGGACCGAACTTGACGCAAACTTTATCCTGGACTCTGAACCCCAAATGTCGTTTTTAGAATTTTTTGTTTTTAAACCAGCAATGTAGACATTTTTTTAATTTTGTGCAAGAAATGCACCGTTGGCCGCAAATGTATTTTTTGGAATATTTTTTTTTTTAACCAGTAATGTAGATGCACTTTTTAATTTTGTGCAAGAAACAATAATCTGTCCCTTAAAGCAACATCTGGAACCTTTCCCTATAGAACTAGGAGATGATTTTAGAACAATAATCTGTGCCTTAAAGCAACAGCTGGAACCTTTCCCTATAGAACTTAGAGATGATTTTAGAACAATAATCTGTCCCTTAAAGCAACAGCTGGAACCTTTCCATATAGAACTTGGAGATAATTTTAGAACAATAATCTGTCCCTTAAAGCAACAGCTGGAACCTTTCCCTATAGAACTTGGAGATGATTTTAGAATAATAATCTGTTCCTCTAAGCAACAGCTGGAACCTTTCCCTATAGAACTTGGAGATGATTTTAGAACAATAATCTGTCCCTTAAAGCAACAGCTGGAACCTTTCCCTATAGAACTTGGAGATGATTTTAGAACAATATTCTGTCCCTCTAAGCAGTAGACTCTACCTAGTGCAGTCAGATCATTCTGTGCAGCAGGATTAGGTCTGCCATCTGTCCCTCAAAGCAGCAGTACTAGTAATTAGAGTTAAGCGAACCCGGACTGTAAAGTTCGGGTCCGTACCGAACTTTGGGGTGTCCTGGACCCGGACCCGGACTTTTCAAAAAAAGTCCGGGTTCGGGTCCGGTGTTCTGGTAATTTTAATGAAAAATCTTTAAAATGCTGTAAAAAAGCCCAGGAAGGTCTTAGAGGTCTGCAAAAAGGAAGGAAAATGTGGGTAAGGGTGGGACAAGTGCCCTACAAAGAAATGGGGACAGGGAAATAACTTTAAATATTTTTAAAAAAAATAAAAACATAAAAATGCAAAAATGGAGATCATCTTCAAAATGGGTCTGAAAAGTATTAATTAACATTAGAGGCCATAGAACTGTTCTAAAATCATCTTCAAACTGTGTCCAAAAAGTATAAATAAGCCCGGAGTACCCATATCACTGTTCTGCAAAATGTGTGTATCACTTTAAATCAAACCGTCAATCATTGCACATCTTTTATTCACACTTCTTTTTAAAATGTGTGTATCACTTTAAATGAAACCGTCAAACATTGCACATCTCTTCTGCACAATTATTTCAAGTGTGTGTGTCACTTTAAATCAAACCGTCAATC
>BLSH010386158.1:645612-677454 GCA_018402905.1 Glandirana rugosa | reverse complement strand
GATGTGCAATGATTGACGGTTTGATTTAAAGTGACACACAGACTTGAAATACTTGTGAAGAAGAGATGTGCACTGATTTCCGGTTTGATTTAAAGTGATACACACATTTTGAAGAACAGTGATATGGGTACTCCCGGCTTATTTATACTTTTTTGACACAGTTTGAAGATGATTTTAGAACAGTTCTATGGCCTCTAATGTTAATTAATACTTTTCAGACCCATTTTGAAGATGATCTCCATTTTTGCATTTTTTATGTTTTTATTTTTTTAAAAATATTTAAAGTTATTTCCCTGTCCCCATTTCTTTGTAGGTCACTTGTCCCACCCTTACCCACATTTCCTTCCTTTTGCAGACCTCTAGGACCTTCCAGGACTATTTTACAACACTTTTTGTACCTAAAAGTCCGGGTCTCCATTGATTTCAATGGGGATCAGGGTCCGGGACAAAGTTCGGGTTCTGTCCGGATCCGAACCCGGACTTTGTCCCGAAGTTCTGCCGAAACCAGCAGAACCCGGACTTCTAGAAGTTCGCTCAACTCTACTAGTAATCTCTACCTAGTCCACAATCAGATCATTCAGTAATGCAGGATGAGATGTTATATAATATCTGCAATCTGTCCCTCACACAGCCAGCAGCATCCTCTCCCTAAACTAGCCTGAGAGCATATGACATGCAGCACGGTGACTCCAGCCCCATATAGAGGCTGGGTCACATGATGCACTGGCCAATCACAGCCATGCCATTAGTAGGCATGGCTGTGATGGCTTCTAAGGGCAAACCAGTGAAACACTTGTTGATTGGCTGCCCTTTGCAGCTATTCAAGACGTGGAATAAAATACCAGAACCCTGAACCCTGAACCCAAACTTTTTCTGACAAGTCCGGGTTCGGGTCTGGGTCGCGGACACCCCAAATTTTATAGTTCGGGTTTGCTCAACTCTAAACATAAACTGAAAAAAAAGATTTTTTTTTTTTTCCATACTGTCACCAGACAGTATCCCTGATCCCAGCCATGCCTGTCATATGATAACACTGTACTACACAGTTGACAGCATGTAAAAAAAAATTGTGAATGTTTTTTTTTTAATTTCTTAATTTTCCAAAAAATTGTGACAAAAAATTACAACTTCAAAAAACTCACCATGTCCCTTCACAGCACGCAGATGCCTATTTAAACCTGTGGCCAGTGCAAGCTGATTATGGCTGCCTGTGCCCATTTATGTGAGATCTGCCATCATCCTTTACATTCCGGGATGGAAAGGATGATGGCATGCCAACTAGCTGCACTCTTACAATTTATTGTGGGTCACCTCCTTTGGATGGGGCCCCCTCCCTCTAGCATACTGACAATCGTTCAATCTTTATGGAATTGTGCATAATTTCTAACTAGTCTCCATGTATGCTTCTTTTAGAGACACCATTTGGAAAGCTCTCCGTGCGGTGCCTTGTGAGCTCTCCCAATCACATATGTGTGGGGGGACCTTGTGTGGAGCAGCTTGGAGGCCTTTTGACCTGCCTCTAGACCACCGGAGGTTGGTGGGTGGGTGCGGAGATTTGCACTCCTCCTTTTTTCCTTCTGAGGATGACAGTCTGTGATCAACTTTGCACCTGTTTACCCATTTGTTTGGTATGTCTTTGAAACTCTTTCTTGCTGTGGATATTAACTTGCCATGTTTGTTTTGTTTCTATGCTAATATCTGGTGCTTTTATATAGAACCTCATTGATGTCATAAGCTCCTACTGTATATGTCTGCCCCTGAGGAATAGACTACTGATTGTTTCCAAAAACATGTTGGGCGTACACCTTTAAGGAGAAAATATATGAATACATCTATGGTTCAGTAATCAAATGTGATTGTACATATGTTCTATATTTTTATGGTGATGTATGCGCCAATATTTTAATAATTTGTGTACCAATAAACTTTATAACAATTTTAATAATGTGTTTATAATCATGCCTAAAAAGTCCCATTTTCTGTACCTCAGGAGTACCATACTTGTCCTAGTAATCAGGGATGTTGGTACAATAATGAATGTGTAGAATGGCTTATACCCTCTACATAAAGATGGCCTAAGCTATAAGAAGATTGCCAAGACCCTGAAACTGAGCTGTAGCATGGTGGCCAAGACCATACATTGGTTTAACAGGACAGGTTCCACTCAGAACAGGCCTCGCCATGATCGACCGAAGAAGTTGAGTGCATGTGCCCAGCGTCATATCCAGAGGTTGTCTTCGGAAAACAGATGTATGAGTGCTGCCAGCATTACTGCAGAGGTTGAAGGGGGGGGCAGCCTGTCAGTGCTTAGACTATATGCCGCACACTGCATCCACCAAGAAAGATTATTTATTTAAATACTACCAAAAGAAAGTGCCATTTGTATGAAAAAAAGCTAAAAATGTCATATGGGTACAGTGTTGCATGTTGCAATTGTCATTCAAAGTGTGGCAGGGCTGAAAGCTGAAAACTGACCTGGGCAGGAAGGGGATAAGTGCCCAGTATTGAAGTGGTTAATACCACATTACTTGTTTTTTTTTTCAGGTCTGGTCTCTGATCCAAGACAGAGTAAAAAAAATGTCACTTTGCTCTTCTTTTCCCTGTCTCTGCTCTGGAATCCATCCCTCTTCTACATGACTATTACACTTAAAATAATACAATATATAGATTAATATAACCACCAGAATCCAGAAGCGGTCCCTGGTTAATTTCTCAATGACCAATCCATATATCATGACAGCAATTAGCAATGTGATGTATGAGTTGATGGAAATTCAGCAACTATGACTGAATACACAGCTGGGTTTAAAAAAAAAGAAAGATCTCAAAGGAGCTGCAGGAGTAAAGTATCCTTTGGCGTTACTATAGGAAACATCAGAGAGTTGTTATCAAAACTTCTGCACCTGAACTGATATAACCGCCCTTAGAAAAAGTGTGCCAGACATTGTACTCACTAAAGCAGAACAAAATATGATATAGTATTAGTGAGGAGCAAATCCCAACACTAATTCAGCACAACAAAGGCCTGGATTCCCAGCTTTATTTATCAGCATGGGTAAGGATCCCGATCCGACTCCCTGTAGCTTGATTTGTGCAAGAGGGTAGTACAATAGTTCCTTATTAGGACTGAAGTATAATACTTCCTTATTAGGGAAGTGATAGTAAACATAATAGACCAAGCATAACATAATAGGCATGATGATGTTCTAATGACAAGCAGATAAAACATATACAGTATCTCACAAAAGTGAGTACAACCCTCACATTTTTTAAAATATTTTATTATATCTTTTCATGTGACAACACTGAAGAAATTACACTTTGCTACAATGTAAAGTAGTGAATGTACAGCTTGTATACTGTAACAGTGTAAATTCGCTTTCCCCTCAAAATAACTCAACACACAGCCATTAATATCTAAACCACTGGCAACAAAAGTGAGTACACCCCTAAGTGAAATTATCAAAAATGGGCCCAATTAGCCATTTTCCCTCCCCGATGTCATGTGACTCCTTAGTGTTACAAGGTCTCAGGTGTGAATGGGGAGCAGGTGTGTTAAATTTGGTGTTATCGCTCTCAATCTCTCATACTGGTCCCTGGAAGTTCAACATGGCACCTCATGGCAAAGAACTCTTTGAGGATCTGAAAAAAAGAATTGTTGTTCTACGTAAAGATGGCCTAGGCTATAAGAAGATTGCCAAGACCCTGAAACTTAGCTGCAGCATGGTGGCCAAGACCATACAGTGGTTTAACAGGATGGGTTCAACTCAGCACAGGCCTTGCCATGTCGAATAAAGAAGTTGAGTGCATGTGCTCAGCCTCATATCCAGAGGTTGTCTTTGAGAAATAGATGTATGAGTGCTACAGAGGTTGAAGGGGTGGGGGTCAGCCTGTCAGTGCTCAGACCATACGCCTCACACTGCATCAAATTGGTCTGCATGTCTGTCGTCCCAGTAGGTAGCCTCTTCTAAAGATGATGCACAAGAAAGCCCGTAAACAGTTTGCTGAAGACAAGCAGACTAAGGACATGGATTACTGGAGCCATGTCCTGTGGTTTGATGAGACCAAGATAAACCTATTTGGTTTAGATGGTGTCAAGCATGTGTGGCGGCAACCAGGTAAGGAGTACAAAGACAAGTGTGTCTTGCCTACAGTTGGTTCTGGGGAGCTACAGTTCATTGAAGGAACCATGAATGCCAACATGTACTGTGACATACTGAAGCAGAGCATGATCCCCTCCCTTCGGAGGCAAGGCCGCAGGGCAGTATTCCAACACGATAATGACCCCAAACACACCTCCAAGACAACCACTGCCTTGCTAAAGAAACTGAGGAAAAAGGTGATGGACTGGCCAACCATGTCTCCAGACCTAAACCCTATTGAGCATCTGTGGGGTACCTCGCTTCCAGTGACAACTGTGACAGACAGCCCCGTCAGTGATAGATGGGGTGTATCTGCTACACAAGTATCCGAATTAACAAAAATCCATTTGCCGAATTTTTCAGAATATTCGTAAATTCGTAAATTTGAAAATTCAAACATTTGTAAATTCGAAAACTCGAAGATTTGAAAATCTGAAATAATAACTAACTATAATAACTTAACTATCAGTAATTATTAAATTATAGGTATTGGAATTTCCTTTCAAATTTGGCTGTTAGTGAACATAACAATTAACAAATTTATCAGAAGTTACCAATTATCCGAAATAACGAATGCTGTATCTAAACAAATGGAATGTAACAAATTAATAATAATAATAAATAATAATAATAACTTTTTTTATTATTATTATTTATTATTAAAAGGGAGGCACCCTTTTATGGAAAGGGGACAGGTTTATCCTATCCTTCAAATTATTGACTCTTGTGACTAAGCAGACCGGGACAGGTACCGGGACCGGGAAAGGTTATGAACTAGGTTGTTACATAGGAATATAAAAGAGTGAGGACAGAAAAAGTCTAAGTGGTGTATCTAGTCTGCCCCTTTCCTGATTTTGTGTGGTTTTTGTAACCTTTTGAGTATAGATTTATGTTTGTCTCAAGTATGTTTGAATTCACTTAATGTTGACTGACCTACTACCAGTCTTCAATTAATACTCATTTTACAAACATCTCTAGGAATATCAATCATATTACATACCTTTGTATCATCAGCAAAACATTTATAACAACTAAACCTTTAGTACTTATATGGATTAAATAGAGCAGAACCTAGTACACCATTTGTTCATTTTACTAATAAGCCCATATATCCTTTAGCCAGCTCTGTATTCACTGAACCACCCAAGGGTTAAATTCTAGCTTGTACAGATTTTTTTTTTTTAGTGAGACAATGACAGTATCTCACAAAAGTGAGTACGCCCCTCACATTTTTGTAAATGTTTTATTATTTCTTTTCATGTGATAATACTGAAGAAATGACACTTTGCTAAAATGTAAAGTGGTGAGTGTGCAGCTTGTATAACAGTGTAAATTTGCTGTCATCTTAAAATAACTAAACATACAGCCATTAATGTCTAAACCGCTGGCAACAAAAGTGAATATGCCTCTAAGTGAAAATGTTCAAATTGGTCCCAAAGTGTCAATATTTTGTATGGCCACCATTATTTTCCAGCACTGCCTTAACCCTCCTGGGCATGGAGTTCACCAGAGCTTTTCAGGTTGCCACTGGAGTCCTCTTCCACTCCTCCATGACGACATCACGGAGCTGGTGGATGTTAGAGACCTTGTGCTCCTCCACCTTCCGTTTGAGGATGGCTCACAGATGCTTAATAGGTTTTAGGTCAGGAGACATGTATGGCCAGTTCATCGCCATTACCCTCAGCTTCTTTAGCAAGGCAGTGGTCATCTTGGAGGTTTGTTTGGGATCTTTATCATGTAGGAATACTGCCCTGCCGCCCAGTCTCCAAAGGGAGGGAATCATGCCTTGCTTCAGTATGTCACAGTGTACAATATCTCACAAAAGTGAGTACACCTCTCACATTTTTGTAAATATTTTATTATATCTTTTCATGTGACAGCACTGAAGAAATGACACTTTGCTACAATGTAAAGTACTGGGTGTACAGCTTGTATAACAGTGTAAATGTTCTGTCCCCTCAACACACAGCTATTAATGTCTAAACTGCTGGCAACAAAAGTGAGTACACACTTAAGTGAAAATGTCCAAATTGGACCCAATTAGCCATTTTCCCTCCCCGGTGTCATGTGACTCGTTAGTGTTACAAGGTCTCAAGTGTGAATGGGGAGCAGGTGTGTTAAATTTGGTGTTATTGCTCTCACTCTCTCATACTTGTCACTGAAAGTTCAACATGGCACCTCATGGCAAAGAACTCTCTGAGGATCTGAAAAAAAACGAATTGTTGCTCTACATAAAGATTGCCTAAACTATAAGAAGATTGCCAAGACCCTGAAACTGAGCTGCAGCATGGTGGCCAAGACCATACAATGGTTCAACAGGACAAGTTCCACTCAGAACAGGCCCCACCATGGTCAGCCAAACAAGTTGAGTGCACGTGCTCAGCGTGATATCCACAGGTTGTCTTTGGGAAATAAACGTATGAGTGCTGCCAGCATTGCTGCAGAGGTTGAAGGGGTGGGGGGTCAGCCTGTCTGCTCAGACCATACGCCGCACACTGCATCAAATTAGTCTGCATGGCTGTCGCCCCAGAAGGAAGCCTCTTCTAAAGATAATGCACAAGAAAACCCACAAACAATATGCTGAAGACAAGCAGACTAAGGACATGGATTATTGGAACTATGTCCAGTGGTGTGATGAGACCAAGATAAATTTATTTTGTTCAGATGGTGTCAAGCATGTGTGGCAGCCAACAGGTGAGGAGTACAAAGACAAGTGTGTCTTGCCTACAGTCAAGCATGGTGGTGGGAGTGTCATTGCCTGGGGCTGCATGAGTGCTACCGGCACTGGTGAGCTACAGTTCATTGAGGGAACCATGAATGCCAACATGTACTGTGCCATACTGAAGTAGAGCACGATATCCTCTCTCCGCAGACTGGGTCACAGGGCAGTATTCCAACAGGATAACGACCCCAAACACACCTCCAAGATGACCACTGCCTTTCTAAAGAAACTGAGGAAAAAGGTGATGGACTGGCCAAGCATGTCTCCAGACCTAAGCCCTATTGAGCATCTGTGGGGTACCTCACTTCCAGTGACAACTGTGACAGACAGCACCTGTCAGTGATAGATGGGGTGTATCTGCTACACAAGTATCCGAATTAACAAAAATCCATTTACCGAATTTTTCAGAATATTCGTAAATTCAAATAGTCGAATATTCGTAAATTCGTAAATTTGAAAATTCGAAAATTTGTAAATTCGAAAACTCGAAGATTTGAAAATCTGAAATAATAACTAATTATAATAACTTAACTATTAGTAACTATTAAATTATAGGTATTTGAATTTCCTTTCAAATTTGGCTGTTGGTGAACATAACAATTAACAAATTTATCAGAAGTTACCAATTATCCGAAATAACGAATGCTGTATCTAAACAAATGGAATGTAACAAATTAATAATAATAATAAATAACAATAATAATAATAATAATAACTTTTTTAATTATTATTATTTATTATTAATTTGTTCCGTTCCATTTGTTTAGATGGGGCATTCGTTATTTTGTAACTTCGGATAAATTTGTATTTGTTATGTTCACTAACAGCCAAATTTGAAAGGAAATTCCAATACCTATAATGTAATAGTTAGGTATTATTAGTTAGCTAGTTAGTTATTATTTCGAATTTTCGGATTTTCGAAATTATGAATTTACGAATCAGTGTCATAACGAATGACCCGAAAAGCAAAAAAAAATGAATAAAAGGAAAACAAATGAATTTTCAAGCAGTGTAAGAGTCTATCATGTACACATAGACTTTTAGGAGCTGTAAGTGGCATACAGTAGGTATTTTCAAGCTGCAAAAAACAACCCAGGGCCAGCACGTTCTGAAGGCCAGTGTTACAGCTGTAAAAACATCTGACACAGTTAAACGTGGCTTTAAGCTGCGTCAAATTTTTTTTTCTGACATGCCAAAATCAATGGTTCCCTATGAGAGCCGTCTTAACTAATCCGACTTCCAGCCCATTGATTTGAATGGAAGTCGCATCCAAGTTGGATCATCATCATGATCCAACTTGCAGCATGCAACTTGTGCTCTGAGGATCTTCAAGGGGAACCCTGCACCAAAATTTAAAAAAGGCCCTTTGAGTCTGGTATGGATCTTGAAAGGGAACCCCATGCCAAAATGAAAAATGAAAAAAAAACAGAGTGGAGTCCCCCCCCAGGACCATACCATGCATCACGCGACATTACAAGGAACGGAGTCTGATGGTGACATCACCAGATGGCCACACCCCATGGCTATGCAAGAACTATCAGAGAATGGTGCTGGCACAGCAGTGGGAGCAAGCGTCGGAAGAGGACCGGGTCAGCGGTGGAGAAGATAGCAGTGGTGAAGAAAACAGCAGTGGAGGGAGAAGACTGGAGGAAAAACACATCACTGGAGGGAGAAGACTGGAGGAAGAAGATCGGAAGAAGAACACACCACCAGAGGGAGAAGACTGAAGGAATAAGACACGTTGAAGCTACAATGGGGACATTCTTCATTTTTAATAAAGGATTTGTCAAAACCATCTCTTGTTTTTATTTACACTACACTGCCTTTTTTTGGGGTGAATGGGTAGGGGTACAATGTACCCCATACTCATTCACATGAGGGGGAAATGGGGGTCCCCTTGTTAAAGGGGCTTCCAGATTCCGATAAGCCCCCTGCCCACAGACCCCCACAACCACAGCCCAGGGTTGCTGGGAAGAGGTCCTTGTCCCCATCAACAGGGTGGGGGGGCGCAGAGCATTATTTAATTTTGGCATGGGATTCCCCTCCAAGATTCTCAGAGCACAAGTCGAATGCCACAAGTCAGATCATGATAGTCCGACTTGGATGTGACTTCCATTCAAATCAATGGGCTGAAGGTCGGATGAATTAAGATGGCTCTCATAGGGAACCATTGATTTTGACATTTCATGTGACTTGTGCTCTGTAATAATTGTATTTGGGAGTGGAAAATAGAAGAGGCAGAGTAACTCTGCTAAACGCTAATGTGGCTAAACGTGCATTAACGCCAATGTAAAAAGCTACTAAAATCACATTTTTACACCCGCTTTATTCTAACGCCCTGTGTGCAGGAGGACTTACTTTTCATTTTATGGGGGTACTGTGATTGTTAATGCACAGAGCATCATGACCATTAACAATTGCATTAGGTCTGTATATTAGCAGGGGTTACAGCAATGGTATAAAGGTTCTACCACAAATGAGGGAAGCAGACAAAGTTACTTCCAAAAGCACTGGAGGATTTGTGAGTAATGCATGTCTGTGCAGGGGTTGCCAGCTAAATTAGGAGCTGCTATTTTCATCAATGACATCAGATACTTGGCTATTCATTTTTCATTTCTGCTGATAATTTTGGAAAATAAGGAAACCATCATTTCAGGCATCGACAGGGTTCCAGAATTCTAAAATCATTGATGTCGAGTACATTCAAGCATGCTGTCGATAAAATGATTACAGTCTTTTACTAATCTTTACCAGACACTTGTTAACTTTCACAATGACAGACTTAAGAGATTCAACTGTATATGGCCCACCTATTGCTTCATTCATAATGACATGAAAAATATTCTGCCCTAAAGCAAAATTTCAGTTTTCTGAGAGTAAAAACAATACACTCCTGGCCAGTTATATGCATTGCAAATATTTTTGTTTATTCTTCCCTGCTCCTGTTTTGTAGACACTTCTTCAAACAATTGCAATAACCTCCTAAAACAACCTGATAAGCAAGACAGTATACCCTTTACAATCAGTCTAAAGATAGAAACCCTGCATTACAGCTTTGTTCAGTACTGGATATCAACAAAGATGAAAGGGTCACTGCAGAAGTGCTAATTTAATATTTGAGATTTCTCAGGTGTTCTGTACAATAAGCTACTATAGTTGCAGATTTCAATGGAATGATCATTTTTTCGTAATAATACATTTTAACCACTTGCTTACTGGGCACTTAATCCCCCCTCCTGCCCAGACCAATTTTCAGCTTTCAGTGCACTCACACTTTGAATGACAATTACTCAGTCATGCAACACTGTACCCATATGAAGGTTGTGTACTTTTTTTCACATAAATAGAGCTTTCTTTTGGTGGTATTTAATCACCGCTGGGTTTTTTATTTTTTGCGCTATAGTTTAAAAAAGACTGAAAATTTTGAAAAAAAACGAATTTTTCTTTGTTTTTGTTATAAAATTTTGCAAATTAATAATTTATCTTCATACATTTTGGCCAAAATTTATAATGTTACATATCTGTGGTAAAAATAACCAAAATTAGTGTATATTATTTGGTCTATGTGAAAGTTAGAGAGTCTACAACCTATGGTGCAAATCACTGAAAATTGATCACAACTGATGCACTGATTTCTCATTTCTTGAGATTCTAACAAGCCCCACATTTTTGGAAAGTAGACGTTCCAAGGTATCTAGTAAGTGGCATAGTGAGTTTTATGAAGTTGTCATTTTTTCCCACAATTCTTTGCAAAATGAAGATTTTTTTTTTTCAACAAAATTGTCATTGTAACAGGTTATTTCTCTCACATGACAAAATGCTTACCTCAAATTATACCCCAAAACACATTCTATTACTCCTCCTGAGTATGGTGATCCTACATATGTGGGACATTTTTACAGCCTGGTCACATAGAGAGGCCATACATTGAACTAGCACCTTGAGGCGTTTTAGAAGAATAAATTACACATCTCATTTCTCAACCACCTATTACAATTCTGAAGGCCCTGGAGCACCAGGACAATGGAAACACCCACTAAATGACCCCATTTTGGAAAGCTAACACCCCAACATATAATCTATGAGGCATAATGAGTCTTTTGAATGGTTCATTTTTTTCCAGAAGTTTTTGGAATATGTGGGAAAAAAATGAAAACACATTTTTTTACACAAAGTTGTCCATTTATACGGTTTTTCCAACACATCGCATGTACAAAGGAAAAATGACATCCCCAAACACATTCTGCTACTCCTCCTGAGTATGGTGATATCACATGTGTGAGACTTTTACACAGTCTGACTACATACAGAGGCCCAACATTGAACTAGCACCTTCAGGCGTTTTAGAAGCATAAATTACACATCTCATTTCTCAACCACCTATTACAATTCTGAAGGCCCTGGAGCACCAGGACAATGGAAACACCCACTAAATGACCCCATTTTGGAGAGCTAACACCCCAACATATAATCTATGAGGCATAATGAGTCTTTTGAATGGTTCATTTTTTTCCCGAAGTTTTTGGAAAATGTGGGAAAAAAATGAAAACACATTTTTTTTACACAAAGTTGTCCATTTATAAGGTATTTCCAACTGATAGCATGTACATAGCAAAAATGACACCCCAAAACACATTCTGCTACTCCTCCCGAGTATGGCGATACCACATGTGTGAGACTTTTACACAGCCTGGCTACATACAGAGGCCCAACATCCAAGGAAGACTGTCAGGTGTTCTAAGGACACATAACATTACAAATACCAAGAATTACACCCCAAAATACATTCTACTGAGTAAAGGGTAAACAAAAGATTACCTGGGGTTTTAGTATTGCAGCTGGTCCAGGCAGCAGGCAGGGACTTGGTCAGCTAGAGCGAACACAATTGTCCAGGCAACCGACGGCGAATGCCATTGTCCAGGCAACAGGCAGGAAAACTGTCCATAGTACAGGCAGGGAAATTGTCCATATACAGTGCAGGGTCAGTGCAGGCAGAGATATTGTCAACAGTGCCAAAATATTGGTCCTGGTAGTAGGACAGTGAATGCAATTGTCCAGGCAACAGGCAGGAAAACTGTTCATAGTACAGGCAGGGATATTGTCCATATACAGTCCAGGGTCAGTGCAGGCAGAGATATTGTCAACAGTGCCAAAATATTGGTCCTGGTAGTAGGGTAGTGAATGCAATTGTCCAGGCAACAGGCAGGAATACTGTCCATAGTACAAGCAGGGATACTGTCTATATACAGTATATACAGTCCACGGTCAGTGCAGGCAGAGATAGTGTCAACAGTGCCAAAATATTGGTCCTGGTAGTAGGACAGCAAACACAATTGTCCAGGCAATAGGCATGAATACTGTCCATAGTCAGTACAGGCAGCAGGTAAGGATACTGTCCTTATACAGTCCAAGGTCAGTGCAGACAGAGATATTGTCAACAGTGCCATAATATTGGTCCTAGTAGCAGGCAGAAACATGGTCCATAGTCCAGGTAGCAGCAGAGGTGTGGTCAGTTCATGCGGCAAGCAGAGGCATCATGGCAATAAGTCTTGCAGGCAGAAGCAGGGCCTCAGTCAGGACAGAATGGGGACAGGGGTAGAGGCTTCTCCCACCCAATCTCTTTGAAGCCTCCGAGTCTCCAGACCCTAATCTGGGAGAGAGAAAACAAAAACAATGTTTTCTTCTTCCAGAAAAAAAACATTCTGGAGCCCCTCACATATGTGAGACCCCTGTGTTGTGAATCCCACTACTCCAGTTGCAGGGTACAAGATCAGTCCAAGAGACAGGCAAAAACGTGGTCAAACAGTCCAAGATCAGGCAGAAGCATGGTCGAATAACAGTCCAGGGTCAGTTCCAAATCAGGCAGATGTATGTATAAAATCGGCATGGTCGAATAACAAGCCAGGGTCAGTTCCAGAGCAGGCAGTGGCATAAGGGGTGCAAACTGGAAAAAGTAACTGAGGAATCATTAATAATTGACTAGGGTATGATAACGGCGGAAGCAGTCAACTATGCATAGACCTGGTTGGGAAGGGCACTGGGCACAATGATAAATGGTGTCTCTTCTAACTCCTCTACTAGAGCACACCCGGCATCTTTTCTGGCGTTTTTGGCCTGTTTGTCTGGGAGGTATTTTATCAGGGAAATGGCACTCAGAAAGTCTGCTACACACATTGGATCTGATATTTTCTGGTGGGCCGTTGGGGTATAGAAGTGTGGTGATGATATCCTCCTGGTAGCCAAAGAAGGGTTTGGGGTTTACGATGGAACTATGATATATGACATACAGTAGGTATTGTATATGGCCAAATTAAAAAAATAGAGGGCAACTTTTTTATACCAGTGGTATGTTCTGGTAAATAAATAGGGTTCCAACATTTGATCGTTTAGGTTGACTCCTCCCATGTACAAATTGTAATCGCGGATACAGGTTGGCTGCTGTATTGGGTCATTTCTTCTGGGGATCTCCACAAATGAATTGTTGTCTATAGACTATAACAAGTATACATCCCTTCTGTCCCTCCACTTCACAGCCAAAATTTCCGCATTCCACAGACTCGCCTTCTCTTCTTTTCTAAGCCTCATGTTGACGAGTCTTTGAGGAAAGCCCATCCGATTTTTTCTGGCTATGCCACAAGCTGGTGTACTCTTCCTGTAGAGGTTCCAGAACAGGAGTAAACTTGTATAAAAATTATCGACATACAGGTGCTAGCCTTTGTCCAGTAGTGGGTAAATTAGTTGCCAAACGATTTTACCGCTTACACCTATATAGTCTGGACAATTAGGGGGATTCAGCTGGGAGTCCTTCCCTTCGTAGACTTTGAAGCTGTAAACATATCCCGTGATTCGGTCGCACAATTTGTAGACCTTCACCCCATAGCGGGCCCTCTTACTGGGGATATATTGTTTTATTCCCAGCCTTCCGCTAAATTTCACCAGGGATTCGTCAATGCATATATGCTGGTCCGGGGTTAATAATTGGGGAAATATTTCTGTAAAATAATTGAGAATTGGGCGAATCTTATAAAGCCGGTCAAAATTTGGGGCATTTTGGAGAGGGTACTGGGTATTGTCGTTAAAATGTAGAACTCTCATGATCATGAAAAATCTTGTCCTGGGCATTATTGATGAGAAGAGCAGCATGTGGTAGATGGGGTGGGTGGACCAGTAGGAGCGGAGTTAGTTTTTTTTTTGGTAAGTCCCATGCAGAACGCAAGGCCCAAAAAAGTTTTGAACTCTTCCACTGTTACGTCTCTCCACTCATAGGTACGGGCATAATAGGAGGTTGGATTAGCCTGAATGAATTGATGTGCATATAGGTTGCACTGGGCCACAATGGATCGCAGCATGTCCTCCGTAAAAACTAAATAAAAAAAATGAATGGGCGAAACATTTTCTGTGTCCACTTGGACTACTGGCTGGGCAGTGAAAGGGGGAATCCTAGCTTCTCCTGAATTTGGAGGAAGCCATAAGGGGTGCTGGAGTGAGTAGGGAAGCCCAGCATGGGACCTAGCGCTTTGAGGCTGAGGTACAGCGGTGCTGGTGGATGGCACTGGGGTGCTGGTGGATGGCATTGGGGTGCTGGTGGATAGCACAGCAGTGCTGGTGGATGGCAAAGCGTTGCTGATGAATGGTATTGCCTCCTCACCAATGCGCCTTTGTTTGGCGGGCAGACAATATTCCTCATCTGAGTCCAGCTCTGATTCGCAACTTGAGACCGGATCATAGGTCATATCAGACTCAGGCTCAGACTCAGACCTGCAGGAGAAAGCTCCCCGTTGCTCTCGTCAGCCGCAAGAATTTTGTAGGCCTCCTCAACAGAAAAAGATCTTTTTGCCATTGTTGCAGCACTAATTGGCACTGATGACACATATGGCACTAATGAGGTGATGGGCACTGTTGGCACATGACACTGCTGGGACTGATGTCAGGTGACACTGATGACAGATCAGGTGGCACTGATATGTGGCACTGGTGACAGGTTAGGTGGAACTTATATGTGTCACTGATGACACATATGGCACTAATGAGGTGATGGCACTGATGGTACGTGACACTGATGGGACTGATGTCAGGTGACACTGATGACAGATCAGGTGGCACTGATATGTGGCACTGGTAACAGGTTAGGTGGAACTGATATGTGGCACTGATGACAGGTCCGGTGGCAGTGGTGGCACTGACACGTGGCACTGATGACAGGTTAGGGGGCACTGACAAGTGGCACTGATGACAGGTCTGGTGACACTGATGACAGATCAGGTAGCACTGATGATATGTGGCACTGGTGACAGGTTAGGTGGAACTGATATATGGCACTGACGACAGGTCCAGTGACACTGGTGGCACTGACACATGGCAATGATGGCAGGTTAGGTGGCACTGACAAGTGACACTGATGACAGGTCTGGTGACACTGATGACAGATCAGGTAGCACTGATGATATGTGGCATAGGTGACAGGTTAGGTGGAACTGATATGTGGCACCGATGACAGGTCCGGTGACACTGGTGGCACTGATGACAGATCAGGTGGCACTGATACGTGGTACTGATGACAGGTCAAGTGACACTGATGACAGATCCAGTGGCAATGATGATATGTGGCACTGGTGACAGGTTAGGTGGAACTGATATGTGGCACTGATGACAGGTCCAGTGGCACTGACATGTGGCACTGATGACAGGTCAGGTGGCACTGACACGTGGCACTGATGACAAGTCAAGTGACACTGATGATAGATCAGGTGGCACTTATATGTGGCACTGGTGACAGGTTATGTGGCACTGATATGTGGCACTGATGACAGGTATGGTGGCACTGGTGGCACTGACACGTGGCACTGATGACAGGTCAGGTGGCACTGACACATGGCACTGATTACTAAAGGTCAGGTGGCATTTTGACACATGGCACTGATTGATGGCACTGACACGTGAAACTGATGACAGGTCAGGTGGCACTTTATTATGACATGTGGGACTGATGGCACTGACACGTGGCACTGATGCTACATGGCACTGACTGGTGGCACTGATGATATGTGGCATTGACAGGTGGCACTGGTGATATGTGGCACTGACAGGTGGCACTATGATGGGCACAGTTTTGGGCACAGTAGTGAAAATGGTGTGGTTTGATAACTCACAGCAGCACAGCAGCACGGATCGCTCAATCTCTCCTTACACAGCGGTGTCTGTGTGAGGAGAGAAGGCAGGCAACAAGAGATGATCTCATATGCAGGCGGGGGGCGAGCAAAGGGGACGACGTCCATGGACGTCATCCCGGAAATTCAGATCCATGCTGGAGCCGTACTTCGGCAATAGTGCGGATCTGAAGGGGTTAAAATAACATTTGGAGCAATTTTATATGTTTAACCTCTTTTTTTTAATATTAGGGAAAGTGATGTGATGTCTTCCTTGAATTGAGGGTATGGGTACTTATTAGGCCTCATACACACGGGCGTTTTAAAATGTTTTAAAATAAGCAAAACATTGGGTCCAACATCAGGGAAAAATCAGATTTTTTTTCAGCGTTTTACATCGGCGTCAATGAGCGTTAGTGAGCGTCAGCGTCAATAGGCATTTTTAAAATAAAAAACATTCCTCTGCTATTTTTTAAACCAGAAAATGTTGGCATCAAAGAAACGCCGGTTAACAACGTTACGGCGTTACTGGGTGTTAGTGAGCATTTTGCAGAGTCGGCATCAAAAACGCCAAAACGTTACAGCCTCAGAACGCGCTGGCCCAGCGTTCTAGAAACAGCTCACTAACGCCGACGCCCTGTACTGCTCAAAAACGTTGGCGTTTTTAGAGGGCCATTGAATAACATGGAGAGCTGCATAAAACTCCCAAAAACGTGGCGTCAGAAAACGCCCGTGTGTATGAGGCCTTAAAGCGGAAGTAAACCCATAGATTTAACAGTTTAAAAAAGCAGTTACATTTCCGGCATGTGTCGAGATTGGTTGTGCTCTCAATCAAACTTTCAAACCATCCAATGGCTGATCACATGTGCAGCATCATGGCAGTTTGAGATCAAACAGAGGCCAAGATGGCGACTTCCTTGACTGTAAACTTTAAGACATAATTGTGCCCAAAACCCTCTTTTTAGTTTTAGGTAGCAGTGTTTAATTGTTTACTGATTTTTATTATAGCATGTAATATAGTCCTCCCTCTTAGATTGTAAGCTCTAACGAGCAGGGCCCTCTGATTCCTCCTGTATTGAATTGTATTGTAATTTGTACTGTCTGCCCTAATATTGTAAAGCGCTGCGCAAACTGTCGGCACTATATAAATCCTGTATAATAATAATAATAATAATATAGTGAATTCTTTGCTCATATGTACAAGCAGAACAGGAAGTTTGGCCTATGCATGAGCTGACACTGTCATACTAGCAATGTAGAGAAATCTCCTTGCCTATACAAAACAAATACATTGTGAATTTGGCTTTAAACATCAAAGTTTTAGGAGGTGTATCTAATTTGGCCATATACATTTATGGGTGAAGGATGTCAAGGAAGCAGCCATTTTTTACATGAGATGAATTTGGCGTGGACGAGAAGTATACAATGACCAAATAAACTGGTGAAAACAGTGATCATGCTACTGAACTATTGTCTAGTGTTCAGTGCCAATCCTGTGTCCAGAGGAATGATTTCTGCCTCATGCAGCAGGCAGTTATCTAGATGTTAGGTCTAAAGTAGCTTTCGTTATCCTGTCTACAAACTGTTTTCATTTAAACTCAACTATACTCAACTGATATTTCAGTTCTGTGACCAGTGGGTCGAGCTACTTAGTTGTCTTCTCCAGTTCTCCAACATCAAGATTTTGTACATTGTAGCATGTTTTACACACCCTCGCATGAGGCCATAAGTTACTCTTGCAGCTGTACTCCCCTATTTGTTTTTTTTTTTTTAGTTCTTGAGAATCTATTAGGGGAGCATGACGCTATTTCCTGGCTTTGTAATGATCAAAACATTGGGTGGAGCTGGGAATGTTCTTTTCCACAGCCCACTTTTGGAGACTCCTCAAATTTTAAGAAGCATGCATGTACAGTACTTCTATTTGCCAGCCAATATGCAAAAATAAAATTTCAGTTTTGGGTTGAGTTGGTCAGCTTCCCAGGCCTAGCCTGCACAAACTTTGCCATTTCTCAGCTTGATAAACCATCAAGGATTGTTTAAATGTGCTGGGGATTACATTACAGGCTGGGCTGCATTTCAGTTAAAGTATATTTAAAGGAAAAACTTTTTTAGTTTTGAAAAGAGTAGAGCATGGGTACACTACCCGTTGCCCTCCAGCTGTTGCCGAACTACAAGTGCCATGAGGTATAGCAAGCCACTGACGGTTACAAGCATGACTCCCAAAGGCAAAGGCATGGGACTTGTAGTTCCACAACACCTGGAGGGCCACAGGTTGAGCACCCATGAAGTAGAGTATAGTTAAAACCACTGGAAGATTTTTTGTTGTTAGTGACCCATTAGGAAGAATTGCCATCACTTTCTGCCCTGTACATTCAACAGAGCATAACTCTCCAAAGTGAGGAAATTGCCTTCTTAGATAGTTGTACCCAGAAGAAATGTTCTCAGTGGACGCCCCTCCCCCCATTCTTGTTCCAATGTAGACTCAAAATTTAGAATTTTCCCTCATTTACATTCATGGTCCCCAAGCCACCAAGCCACATGGAGGCGGTGAATCTTGACAACATAGACACAACCAACAATTGGCAGAGTAAAAACCTGTTCTAACCCTTCCCTTTCCAACATTTAAAAAAGTAATGGACTTTAGATACACTTTAAGAATCACAAATGCTGTGACTTTTTTTTCTTCCCAGTTTAGTTACTTGTTCTCTCCTTTTCCTGCTAACTTGGAACCTGCCTCTAATTCCTAGCCACTGATCTCTTCTTACATCCACTTTGCTTTGGAAATCCAAAAGATTACATAAAGACTACTTGTCCCCTCAGGAATAGCTGGTTATTGAGTGAATTACATGAACTGTTCTTGCCTGTTTTTCAATCTGGCTGCTGGTCTGCTAGATCTGCTTTGTTGGTAAAAGAGAAGAATGTCTTTTTTTCAAAAATCATACTTACCTAGGCGACTATAAGACTCTAAGAGCTCAGTGAGCAGAGAGCTGTTTGCTTGCCCCCCGCACTCACTGGAGCGCTGGGTTCTGGAGGGAATGAAAGCGGCTGCCTCAGGCTCTTAGTGGCTCGCTGAGAGGCTGAGCCAGGTGCCGGGCCAGGGCTGTGGGTGTATCCCAACTATATTGTTGCAAGCTTTCCACAGCCTGGACTGGCTCTGTGATATCAGCCAGCAATGGGCTTCGGCCCACTGTCTGCTGAAAACGGGGGTCACAGGAGTGCAGAAAGAACTGCATTCCTGTGATCCACAGGAGAAGTACAGCCAAGCGAGCTTTCCTTTAAATTTGCTTAGTTTTGGTGTGTGTCTGTCCAATGCTTTCCTCCATCAATTGCCTGTGCCTGCATCTCACAGAACTTTACCTGCTTTGACTTTCAAGCTTTCTCATCCTTTTGCTTTTATTACAAGGTCAGCTCGAACACTTGAACACTATCTACCCTGATACCCTGATCTTTGCTTGTTTATGGAATACTGTTTACCTACTGATTAAATTCTTCACCTTGGTGGCTTTTCAGCTTGTGCATTTACACAATTGTATAAGCCCAATGACCATGACTTGGGAGTACACTTAGTGAATATGTCTTCCCAACCATTGACAAAGTGTTATGTAGCTGATCAACCTGATTGCATTTCATGCTGCCATTTTTTTCTGCAACTTTTAATTCTATTTACTCAGTTAGTGAGGCTGAATTACATAAAGTGTTGACACTCATCACTCAACAATTTTTTTGAATAATAACTTCAATTATCCATTCATGTAAAAAACAAATTCCTGGGTTTCTACTGTTTTATCTGCACATGACTGGCAATTCAAAGTGATTGCAGTTACTCTTTATCGAGTGATGATTCTCAAGTCTTTCAATAAACCAGCTTCAGTGCGTCTAGTTCAGCTCTTCATGTAGAATAATTCTTTTTCTCTTTCTCTATTTTTCAATTGATATTTGCATGGTGAGCAAATTGATTAATGTACTATACTATATATCATACTTTATTTATAATTTGGAGTATTTCTGGGCATTTTGTAAGTAAATTTGTATAGAAAATTTGAGCACACATTAGTCAAAATTAAATATTAAAGCGTCAGATGCATACAGGGAAAACAACCTAATAACTAGTTCAAACAGTCCTCCCTACTCTCTTCTATCCAGTAATCCAGTGATCCCAGAAGGCACCTGCTGGTGATGCTAGAACACCCTCCTTGCTGATTCTCATATACAGAAAGACTGTTAAAATTAGTACTTAGACCTTTCTCACAGCCAACCATATATCTGAATGTGATTGATGCTGGTAAAAGAAAGATATGATGTTACATAGCTCCTACTGCCCTTTTAAGGAGGTTGTAAATAACTTCATTCTGCAGTGGATTAAACAGATCTCAGATTAAAGGTAAACTACGTGGATTTTATGACTTCAGTGCAGTTGTGATGTTTACTAGTAAGCATTAGCAACTTACAAAATGTTTTTACTTGTTTCCAGGAACTGCTCTTTATCTATTGGTAAGGAATGTGATCATTATCATCAAGTCAATATTATATTATAGTATAAATAAACTTTGCGTACTTGCCACTTTTTAAGACGCAGGTCGTACATTACATTATGCATCCCACATCGAAAATATATGAAATCATATCGAGAGCCTGCATTATTATATAAATTATTTATGATATATGATATATGTTTTAGGGATGTTCATTTATTTTTATGGATGGGACAGCATGTGTCCATTATGATTGCTATTTTCGTGCTCCCTTTTTAATAACACAAATATTGTTATGGTACAAATTTTATTTTATTTTTTTATTACATTTTCACTCATTTGCCTTTTTTTAGGGATACAATGTTTTGATTTGGAATCAGGTGGTCCCTGGTTAAGCCAGAGCACTTCTTAATCTCCATATCTCTGAGGAGCCCATATGTACCACTGGTGATACAGAGGACCTATACAATTCCAGACAACTGCTTAGATTGTGGTAATTCCCCAGCCCTCAACCACTTTATCAGTGTCATTCTTATTAGCACAATTTATATTGGCTGTTCAATTCCTAATTCAGTAAATAAATTGTAATAATTGAACACATATGACTTGAATGGAAAACAATATTTATGAATCTACTATGTGCATTGTTTTCTTACACCATGGTATTTCTCACATGACATGATATTATCCAAAGGAAGATCAGGGATTAGGTGCAAAGCATTAATTCGTATACTACCAGTCAGAACGTCAGAATGTCAGAATATACAGTATGCCACAGGTTCAGTGTTTTCTGTTTTCCTGCTATATCATTGATGATTATCACTGTAGATTCTTCTGTATAGTGACAGCCAGCCAGAACAAAGCTATCACATACAGAAGACAGGCTTGAAAAATGGAAGATGTCCTGCTCCACTGCTGTGTGTTCGCTGTTGTAATCACTGTTATGTAAGTAAAATAGCTATATTCACTGAAAGTGATGGTGCTGATCAATCCAGGTTGTGATCACATGCACAATGCAAGCACTGTACAATAATTTAATTTGGACAAAATTCTTCATATCATAAATATCAATCGAAAATATAAGTTACCTTTATTATATGAATAATCAAAAGTCAGTTTGCAAAAAAAGTAGTAGACTATTCACTCAGCAAACTTAAAGGTGATTATTACCTTTGCATAGTGCATGATATTAAATAAGGTGAACCTGTATTCACCTAAAATACACAATACTTTGTTAGGAGAAAAAAATATATTTCCTAGCACATGGTTAGTCTATTTAAGTGAACACGTATTCATTGTATGTACTAAGCTTAGTGAACATTCACTTTGCAAAGTCTCTATTCCATTAGTAAATCAACCTCATTGTGTACAAACATGCAACTTAGTGACTTAAGTAAGATACATCTACTTAACTGGAACCTGACCCATAAACTTCAATAAAGGTTTCAAAGTTCAGTTATAGACATTTAAATTGAAAGAAGCCATGTAAATAATTCCGCAGCTAATACCTCCCCAAAGCTTGTAAGAGAAGGAAAGAAAATAAACAATGCTGGGAGGCACACTAAGCACGCAGCTAAAGTGGAAGTGATTGAAGTGTTGCCCATTAAGGCTGGTCCAATGTCGGGCATGTACAGACAGCCAGCTGTTGTAAAGGCTCATAACCTTCTCCTTTATTGTTCTGCTCAGTTAGAGGTGGGGCATGAGAGGGATTCCAAACATAGCACATGTTTATACAGAAATGTTAATATGTTCCACACACTCACATACATAAAAAGGAAATAACAGCTGATCAGAATCAGACCAGACAGCAATCACTGACAACACTCATTTGGAGAACTGTGGAAAATCCAGGGGAGCTGATCACCCACAGGGAGGCAAGAATAATCTAACTACAGCTGCCCTTTTATCTTCGGATCATCAGAATTTAAGCATCCAATGGAAAGTCAAAAGTATTTAGCACCAACCCTGCCAGTGCCCTAATGTTAATGCCTTTGTCTGGCTTTATGAATTCAGCATTATTATTTACAAAGCATTCTACCGAGATGTGACATTCAATAGACCCCTACGCTCTTACTCCTAGGGACATATATTATTTTTATCTGCAGTATATGTTACATCATTTTGTAATCAATATTTTGTTTGACATAGTCATTAAGTAGCTAGCACAAAAAAAAAAATACCTGTCTGCCAGCATAGCACACAATTAAAACTAAGTAAAGAGTGTTTACTAACTGTTGATATAAATTAAATTTAGGGAGGATGCCATAAAACAAAACAAATAATATATACTTATATTTTTAGGTATGTCAAACTGAATCCACTATATATTTGCAGTTTTCAATAAAGTATGAAATTAGCTTCCTGTGTGTGATCAGTTCTATAAAGCTTTCAAAACCATATAATACAAAATATAAACATATACATAAAATGGAATATAATGTAAAAACAGTGTAATGTACAATGTAATGTAAATAACAGTGAAAACATTAAATCTATCAGCCAAAAATAACATATATATGCTTTTGCTAACCCCCATTTCTCACTAATCAAAACGGGAAAATAAATCCACTTCTAATCTGATTTCAAGGTTCTTTTATCTCTGATTGCATGATGTAAGCTTCTTCATTAAGATACACTTGTCTCACTAAAACTGTAAAGCCAAGTCATCTTTGCAAAGCAGTTTTCAAAAGGGCACTTATAATTTTATTCTCTATCTCAAGTGCACCAATCTGACCGGAAGCTATTTAGTGATACGTCATCCCTTTATTCCCTTGCTGGGGATATTTTGCTGTAAACTTTTTTCCGTAGCTGTCATTTTATAAAGCTCTGCCTGTATTCAAAGGGCTCTGTTAGTAGGTTGCATATATGCATAAAAGATTGTGCTTATAGAAATTCCACTGTAACACAGGTGACATATCGTAGAGAATAATATATTTTTTTATATATATATATATATATATATATATATATATATATATAATATATATATATATTTATATATATAACATTTATATCCTATAAATATTATATATATATTTGATAGATAGATAGACAGGTAGATAAATAGATAGATAGATAGATAGAGTAATAGATAGCTCATACGTTCTTACCTTTTTCATTCTTTATTCCGGTAACTGCGAATGAATCCCATTCTTAATCCAAAAGTTTGTAAAGGAAAAATTGTAGTCCAAATTGATTTAAAAATAATATTTGTTAGCCCTCTATAAAAAAAAAAAGAAAAGAAAATTTCAGCAATGTGATTTCTTGTAGCGCGCTTGATGACTGTCATAAACCCTCTACCTTGAACCCAGCATCTTAGCTTAGCTGTTACAAGCTGCCTAGTTCACACTTTAAACATTTGTTGTGCCTGAAAAACAAAGTCTACCACTAAATATATTTCTCAGAGGTACTGCCAAGACAAACACTGTATATTTCCTCCTAGCCAGCAGCCAATCCAAGACCCACCTCCAATCCCCTCTAATCCATAACCAGTGGAGTTCAATCCTTAACAAAGCTCCCCTAACATGAATCTAAATATTATTGTTTAAATTAAAAGAGGTGCCGCTCAGCATGACACACATAGCTTGAAATAAGTCTTGCCTATTGTTCCAGCCATCTCAGATATCCCAGGCAGATGATGCAGAGGAGATCAGGGAACATATGTAATAATAAGAGACGAGGCTCTAGAAATTAGCAAGCCAGCCCCTGCACACACACAAGCTGTTCTGAAGCAGAAAATAAAAAAGGCATTGAAACATTTAAAGATTACAAGAGAATGAGATCCACAGGACTTCAAAAATTTTTCTTTGTGTTCCTCTGCTGAGCAGTGACAAGGGGAAATGTCATTGCAGGTTGGAGATTATTTTATAATTAACAGATGTTGCAATCCACCGATTCCACCAAATACAGATTCTCCCCTTACCTCTTAAAAATAAATGTGTGCAATTCAAGAGCTAGAAATGACGTTTGAGAGTTGACTTGTAGCACCCCCTTTCTGTCACCCTCTCTTCTTTCAAACTTCCACCTTTCTATATCTTCTCACTGTGGTCCTCTCTTCTCTGTTCAATTTCCCTTTTGACTATCCCTATCAATTCACTTTCTGCCTCCTCTTCTATCCCACTCCCTTCTGCCTTCCTTCCCTTGTAACTTCTGAATGTCTCCCTTGCTGGCACATCTGTATCTGTACTCCTCACTCACTTCTAAACCTTCCCTCCCAAACATAGAACTTGCTAGCACAGAAGATTAGAGAGCAGGGGTAATGCGAATGTCAAATGGACAAGAGCCATTGCAGTCATATATCAATCAGAAGAGGAGAGCAGCAGCTCAGCAAATGGGAGTACCAAGGAAACTTGAAGCTGCCCTTATCTGGGAAATCACTAAACAAAATTTGCTGAAATGACCACAAACTAGATTCACATGTTTATAAAGATCCTAATGTGGACTGTTAAAAAAAAAAACTGGAAGGGAATGCAGTTTTTTAAATGTTCAAGTAAATCTGTTTTTATGTTCTCCAGTAAATCATTTCCACATTTGCCTGTTAATTGTAATTATTTCAAAAATAGTAAGAAAAAAAGACTTAGAATTGTTTATAGAAAATGTTCAAGAATTTAATAAATTATTTTTATATTACTTATCTTGATGTCTATTATTAAAAACTGGAAGGGAATGCCGTTTTTAAATGTTCAAGTTAATTTGTTTTTGTGTTCTCCAGTAAATCATTTCCACATTTGCCTTAATTGTAATTATTTCAAAATCAAAATAATAGTACAAAAAAAAAAAAAAACATATAATTGTTTTGAAAAATGTTCAAGAATTAACCTCCCTGGCAGTATGATTATGTCAGATTTTTCCATCTCAAAGCGGTACACTTTTTTGCATAGAAATTTGGCGTTTTATATTGAAGGCCTGTGATTTTTAGGAATAACTCACTTAAATCTGTCCAAACAAGAGTCTAGTAGACACTCCAGGTATGATAAAGTTTAAAACAACAAAATTATAATATAATAAATACTATAAATAATTATCAAAAGTAATAATATAATAATAATAAAATGTATTGAATAATGTAATCAATTCAAAAACACTGAAATTTGCTCAGTTGCAGAATTGTCGCTGTCATCACTTTCAGTGTTTAATGATGAATTTCCCCTAAAATCAGTATCACTAAATTCTGCAAATGATTCTTATTTACTATCGGTGTTTTCTAGCTGATCAAAAAACACTTGACATAAAGGGACACTTTTTGGATGCCATGAACGTTCTCAAGTTTCCAGGCAGAAAGAATGACATATATAATATAAAAATGCATGCAGGGCACTGGACAAAGCACTAGGGACAAAAGGGATGTGAAATGATTTCATACAGTAATGTAATCTTACAGATTACAGTGTACTGTTTGTTTGTTGTGTTTTTCACTTTTTAAATTTGCTGCCGAGCTCCGCCCCCATGCGACGCTTGCAGGGAACGGAGCCCGAGGCACACAGTACGTCGGGCGGAGGACACAGCCTGCAAACACAGCCAGGGGACACCGCAGGATCTTGGGTACAAGGTAAGTTGCCTTTGCCTGGATCCTGCGATGCAATCCCGAGTGTGGCTCGGGGTTACCACATTTGGTAGTGAAAGCTCACCCTGAGCCACACTGGTAATTACCACTAAGAAGGCTACAATAATTATTTTTTTGCCACGTATCTTGAGAGTATCATAGTTACATTGGGGTTGATTTTCTAAAGGCAAACAGACTGTGCACTTTGCAAAGTGCAGTTGCACTCTAAAAGTGCAGTTGACCCAGAGCTTAGTAAATGAGGTAAAGCTTCACTTTGCAAAAAATACCCAATCACGTTCAAGGAAAATTTAAAAAACAACATTTTTGCTTGCAGATGTTTGGATGATGAAAGCCTGCTGAGCTTATGCTCATTTACTAAGCTCTGGCAGATTGCAACTGCACTTTGGGGTGGCACAGTGGTGTAGCACTTTCCCCTAGCAGTAAAAGGGTCGCTGGTTCAAATGCCAACCACAACACTACCTGACTGGAATTTGCATGTTCTCCCTTTGCCTGCGTGGGTTTCCTCCGGGTACTCTGGTTTCCTCCCACACTCCAAATACATGCTGGTAGGTTAATTGGATCCTGTCTAAATTGGCCCTAGTATGTGTATTAGTATATGTATAAATGTGAGTTAGGGACCTTAGATTGTAAGCTCCTTGAGGGTAGGGATTGATGTGAATGTAAAATATATATGTAAAGCGCTGTGTAAATTGACGGCGCTATATAAGTACCTGAAATAAATAAATAAAATAAAGTGCACAGTCTATTTGCCTTTAGTAAATCAACCCCTTTGTATCAAAGTAATGTTTTTGTTCAAATTCCACATTAGAGAATAAAGTCTGTTTGATGTGTAAAGGTAAAGGCCAATCCATCTGCATTCACCCTAAAGGAGTGGTTTTCCAAGGTGTGTAAAAAAAGGAATACACAGTGTGGTTAAACATATTATCTGCATCATTAAAGCGTGATTTGACCCATGGGGGTCTTTATTTGAGGTGAGCAGGCATTGCGCTCAGAGGTGGCGGTGACAGTTTTGGAATTGCACACTCATATCGTTAATGTGTGGCACGGATTTTTTAGTGAACTAATTAACGTTTATCACTGAAGAATTTGTATATTCATTTTGGACTGCATATGGACTTATTTTTGCACAATTTTTTAATTTTTCAATAAATTTTTTGTTGTTGGTTTTGGTTATTCACTACTTATATTATGGCAATATTTATCTTATAAGCTTTTTGAATGTTTATATGTGTCATTGGTAGTTCTAATTGATCCAATATTTTTAAGGATTAAGGCATTATTATTTTACACTATTTATTCTTTAGTCTAGGTTTACACTAGTCAGAGAATCGGACCGACATTAGGAGCACAAATTACATTACATCACAAGGGATTCTCTATGAGAGCCGTCTTAACTGGTCCGACACAAGTCGGACCGACTTTGAAAAAGGTTCCTGTACCACTTTGGTCCGACTTTGATCCTACTTCAGCCCATTGAATATCATTGAAGTTGGATCAAAGTCGGATCACTGTTTTAACTGATCCGACTTTGGCATGCGACTTGTGCTCTGAAGATCTTGAAGGGGAACCCCCGCCAAATTAAAATAAAAAAACGGCATGGGGTCCCCCTCCGAGTGCATACCAGGCCCTATGGTCTGGTATAGATTTTAACGGGAGCCCCCATGCTAAAAAAATGGCATGGGGCCCCCCCAAAATCCATGCCAGACCCTTATCCGAGCTCGCGGCCTGGCAGGCCAGGAAAGGGGGTGGGGATGAGTGATCACTCCCCCTTCGGGACCATACCAGGCCGCATGTCCTCAACATGGGGAGTATGGGTGGTTTGGGATGGGGGCCCTGCGCCCCCCACCTCAAAGCATCTTCTCTCTATGTTGAAGAGGACAAGGGCCTCTTTCCGACAACCCTTTCCGGTGGTTGTCGCGGTCTGCGAGCGGGGGGCTTATTGGAATCTGGAAGCCCCCTTTAACAAGATCCTGGCCCCCCCACCCTATGCAAATGAGTATGGGGTACATTGTACCCCTACCCATTCACCTAAAAAAAGTGTCAATAATAAACACACTACACAGGTTTTTTAAGTACTTTATTAAACCATCTCCAGTGTCTTCTCCCTCTGATTTCTTCTCCCCTCTCCAGCATCTTCTTTCTTTTGCTCTTTTGTGGGGTCTTCTTTCTTCTGATGGGTCTTCTTTCTTCTGCCAGTTCTTTTCCCTCTCCACGGCGTCTTCTGCTCAATTGCAGCGTCTTCTGCTGTTTTGCAGGGTCTTCTCCGCTTTCTTCTCCCTCTGTTCTTCCTTTGTTCTTCTTCCCATGTTGACTCGACATGAGTGCTGTCTCCGTGCTCTGCGTTGACTTATATTGACATGGGGCGGGACCACCCGCTGACGTCATTCGGAGGCCCTGCCCCCTTATGGGTACCCAATACTCATTCACATAGGGTGGGGGACCGGGATCTGGGGGCCCCCTTGTTAAAGGGGGCTTCCAGATTCCAAAAGGCTTTTTGGGCTCCAAAAGGATTGTTGGGAAGAGGCCCTTGTCCTCATCAATATGGGGACAAGGTGCTTTGGGGTGGGGGATGCAGAGCCCCCCTGCCCCAAAGCACCCATACTCCCCATGTTGAGGGCATGCGACCTGGTATGGTCCAGGGAGGGGGGGCGCCGTGTGCTTGGATAAGGGTCTGGTATGAATTTGGGGGACCCTACGCCGTTTTTTCAGTGTCGGGGGTTCCCCTTAAAATCCAAACCAGACCGAAGGGCATGGTATGCTCTTGGAGGGGGAACCCATGTCATTTCTTTTTTAAATTTGGCAAGGTGCCTGGTATTTTCGAGATCAAAGTTGGATCTCGTTCACAGAAGTTGGACCGATGTAGGTCCGGTGTAGGACACAAGTCGCAGAGCAAAGTAGGATCAAAGTCGGACTGTTTTCATGTTGAATAGTGTGAACCTAGCTTTATTGGTGTTAGATCACTACTGAATAGTTTCAGCTGCTCCGCATATTCATTTCAGATCAACCTACATATCAGCGCTTAGGTACTTTTGTCTATATATGTGTTTCATGTGTATTATGACTCTGAAGGACCCAGCTTTTTTAACACAATATAATTTGTTTGGATTAAAGGTTAAATTCACCTTCATGAAAACAATATTACATGTACATATTTTTTGCAGGAAAAAGATGTGCATCTATTATTTTTTCACATGAGCCTGCAAAGTATTGCACCCAAAATCACTGGATCATGGGTGCAATGTCAGGCTACTGCAGACAGTTCCCACAGCTCTCTGTCTGTACCTCTGTATGGGCTTTCTGTTAGGGAGCTGCAGGAAGGGTCAATGGATTACAAATGGGCTGATCACCACACTCGCAGTCCATTGAGAACTACAAATCTATCTTCCACAGTGGCCACAGTGGAAGATGGGAATTGTAGTTTATTCCTTCACAGATCTTGGTGAATGAAAGGTGAAGCTCCACCCTCACAGCCATGTTGATTTTAAATGTGACAGCAGTTGCAGTAGAGAGGACATGTTGTCACAGGGATGGGGCTCTGGGGTGGGAGAGAGTGCTTTGGAACATGTTACATGTTAAATCTTAAAAATACAGGGGGGTGTGGCGACCGCAATGTAGTATGACCGCATCTCTGGGAAGCTCCGCTGAGCCACCGGGGAATTCCAATCACATGGGTACCCTCAGTCCGCTTAGCCATCATCCAGTATTCCCCCGCCATCTCTCCAGCCCGGCAGTATGACACGCCAAAGGAAGGAACCGCCGCAGCTCAGTAAAATAGCCGGCTTCTTTGTTTCAGAGAGCCGCGAGCTACAACAGAATGGTGACGGGACCGGCCCAAGATTACAGCAAGGAGGCCTGCTCTCCAGCCACGCTATAGGCCCCGATGGTCTCTCTTCCTCCTGCACAGGCAGCAGTAAGTCCTCAGGATCCTCCACACCATCAAGTCCAGGAGGAAGAACATCAAACTAAGAGGGATTCCAGAGTCAGTGCTGCCGGAACAATTACAACAATTCTCTCAGACCCTCTTGTCCTTCTTGGTGCCTTCTCTGACCCCCACAGACCTACTTATTGACAGAATTCATAGGCTTTCAAAGTCCAGTTTTCTCCCTCAGCAAGTGCCAAGGGATGTTCTGTTCCGGATCCACTTCTTTCATGTGAAAGAGAAGATTCTAACTGCCTCCCGACAGATGGTCAATCTTCCAGCACCTTATTCATCGGTGCATCTGCTCCCTGACCTATCGCAACACACCCTCCACCGCCACAAGAATTTGGCAACAGTAACCAAAGCATTACGCAACAATAGGATTCTGCATAAATGGAGGTACCCTGCAACCCTGTCTGTCACTCACAATGGAGCAACAGTTCACCTTAACACCCTGGAGGAGGGTATGCAAGCCCTGAGGCAGTGGGGCATCCACCACCATCCGCCTGACCTGGTACTCTGCAACCTGACTGGCAAGTGGTATCCCACAAGAGATTTCCAAAAAAGAACTCTACATGAGGTTCCTGAACGTCTCATCTACCACACAGTTTATTCCCCCTGGCTCTGAGAAGATCTTCCCTTCTTCTTTACCCCCGTTTGTTGTTTATTCAGTTCTCTAAGTTTCTGCACACAGTTCACCTTACATGGTCACTGGACCAAGTTCACCTTTCAATTCCTCAGTGCGAACAAAGATCTCCAATTGCATACCAGCTATTCCCCACCATGTCACCATCTACGACACACCTGCATTAATGAGCTTATCTTCGAACAGCACCAGGCTCATCGCCAGCTGTTTGTTATAGATCTACAATGCCACTGAAATGTCTTTCTTTTAATGTGAACAGCCTCAATCACCCAGCCAAGGGGTTCTATCTCTGGAAAGAAGCTATTAAGGCCAAAGCTGACATCCTCTGTGCACAGGAGACCCACTTCCAGAAAAATGCTACTCCCAAATGTACGCACAAAGATTACCCACGCATCTTTCTGGCCAGCACCAGAAAAAAAGAGGGGAATCCTTCTTGCTATTAGCAAATCAGTCTCTTTCCACCCAAAATACTTGCTACTGGATGATGAGGGGCACTATATTGTGCTCACAGGAGACCTAAACTCCAAACCATATACTTTTGTTTCTCACTACGCTCCCAACTCACACCAACTAAGATTCCTGCGAAAGGTTTTCAAACTCATCTCTTCAGTCAGACATGGTCAACTACTGATGTGCGGGGACTTCAACATGACTGTGGACCCTCACCTTGACTCTAGCTCTACTAATAAAGAAAGGCACTTTTCCACAGAGAAGGGGTGCTGGCGAACAAGACTACACCTTTTTCTCCTCCAGACATCACTCTTATTCAGGGATAGGCACGGACCAAGGCTGTGGCGGACATTTTCCAAAGTACAGACCTTAGTGAAGGACACCAAGGTACATTTCAAATTAAAACCTTCAAAAAACACAGTCTACTCTCTGACCTAGTTCTACAAGTACAAAAACATTTAAAATAACAGTTTTATAAAGACTGCTTGTGACATACGCTTATAAAATGTTGAAAACATTTTCTGTCAGGCTGTGGCTGGGGCCTGCCTGGGACTGGCTGTGGCCTGCCTGGGACTGGGCTGGGGCTGGCTGTGGCCTGCCTGGGACTGGGCTGGGGCTGGCTGGTGCCTTCCAGGGACTGGGCTGGGGCTGGCTGGTGCCTTCCAGGGACTGGGCTGGCTGGGGCCTGCCTGGGACTGGGCTGGCTGGGGCCTGCCTGCCTGGGACTGGGCTGGCTGGGGCCTGCCTGCCTGGGACTGGGCTGGCTGGGGCCTGCCTGGGAT
>BLSH010386158.1:630592-645493 GCA_018402905.1 Glandirana rugosa | reverse complement strand
CGGTGTCGGTCGAGGTCGGGTCAGGGTCCGTCCGGTGTCGGTCGGGCCTGCCTGGGACTGGGCTGGAGCTGGCTGTGGCCTGCCTGGGACTGGGCTGGGGCTGGCTGTGGCCTGACTGGGCTGGGGCTGGCTGTGGCCTGCCTGGGACTGGGCTGTGGCTGGCTGTGGCCTGACTGGGATGGCGCTGCCACCTGCCTGGGACTGGGCTGGATCCTGCCTGCTGGGATTGGGCTGGGGCTGGCTGTGGCCTGTCGGGACTGGGCTGGGGCTGGCTGGGGCCTGCCTGGGCCTGCCTGGGACTGGGCTGGGGCCTGCCTGGGACTGGGCTGGCTGGGGCCTGCCTGAGACTGGGCTGGCTGGGGCCTGCCTGAGACTGGGCTGGCTGGGGCCTGCCTGAGACTGGGCTGGCTGGGGCCTGCCTGAGACTGGGCTGGCTGGGGCCTGCCTGCTGAGACTGGGTTAGGGCTGGCTGTGGCCTGCCTGGGACTGGGCTGGAGCTAGGGCTGGTGTGTGCCTGGGACTGGGCTAGCTGTGGCCTGTCTGGGACTGGGCTGGGGCTAGCTGGGGCCTGCCTGGGACTGGGCTAGGACCTGACTAAGCTGGGGCTGGCTGTGGCTGGGGCCTGCCTGGGACTGGCTGTGGCTGGCTGTAGCTGAGGCCTGCCTGGGACTGAGTTGGGGCCTGGCTGCTGGGATTGGGCTAGCACCTGATTGGGTTGGGGCTTGCTGTGGCTGGGGCCTGCCTGCTGGGATGTGACTGGCTGCCTGGATTGAACTAGGCTGGCTGGGGCCTGCCTGCTGGGACTGGGCTGGATGGGGCTGACTGTGGCCTGCTGGGACCGGGCGGGCTGACTGGCCTGCCTGAGACTGGGCTGTGGCCTGGCTGGGCTGGGGCTGGCTGCCTGCCTGGGACTGGGCTGGGGCATGCCTGGGACTGGGCTGGGGCATGCCTAGGACTGGGCTGGGGCATGCCTAGGACTGGGCTGGGGCATGCCTAGGACTGGGCTGGGGCCTGGCTGCTGGCACTAAGCTGGGGCCCGGCTGATGGCACTGGGCCGGGCTGTTGGCACTGGCCGATGGGACTGGCCTGGGGCCTGACTACTGGGACTAGCTGTTGCTGGGGTCTGCCTGGGACTGGGGCCTGACTGCTGGGATTGGGCTGGGGTCTGACTGCTGGGATTGGGCTGGGGCCTGACTGCTGGGATTGGGCTGGGGCCTGACTGCTGGGACTGGGCTGGGGCCTGACTGCTGGGACTGGGCTGGGGCCTGACTGCTGGGACTGGGATGGGGCCTGACTGCTGGGACTGGGCTGGGGCCAGGTTGCTGGGACTGGGCTGGGGCCTGCCTGGGCTGGGGCTGGGGCCTGCCTGGGACTGGGCTGGGGCATGCCTAGGACTGGGCTGGGGCATGCCTAGGACTGGGCTGGGGCATGCCTAGGACTGGGCTGGGGCATGCCTAGGACTGGGCTGGGGCCTGCCTGGGACTGGGCTGGGGCCTGCCTGGGACTGGGCTGGGGCCTGCCTGCTGGGACTGGTCTGGCTGCCTGGGTAGAACAGGGCTGTGGCCTGCCTGGGACCGGGCTGACTTTGGCTGAGTGCGGCCTGGGAGTTTGAGCTGGGGCAGTGGGGGTGGGACCCTCCGCTGGGGTGATAGCGAACTTCTATGATCTATTTCATCCACCTGTCACCAATGGACCAGGCGCAGGCACAGAGAGACACCACTCCCAGAGGCACAGAGAGTCTCACTCCCACCACCAGTCACCACCGCCACCGCGACCCATTCTTCTCTCCCACCAGCGATGAGTGCCACTGCCACCGCAAGCAAGTCAGTCAGTCTCTCTCCCTCCTGACATAGTCCCATGCTCACTCACCCTGCTGACAAACTCTAAGTCCTCCACACAGGTCAGTCCGTGACATCTCCTCTCTTAGGCCAGCCCCTCCCTCAGGCAGCTAAGAGTCCGAAAGAGATCTGATCACTCTGCACTGTCAGGAGGAGGAGTGGGTGGCGCTGCGCGCCCGGCCGCACCAGTCACAGTAGCACACACATTTACACCTAGGAGGAGACATCAAAACCGTATACTAAAAAAAAAAAAAAAGTGAGGCGGCCGCGGACACCTCAAGCTGCAGTGGAGGACACTGGTGTCCGGGAGCGGACACTTTGCCTATCCCTGCTCTTATTCTCACATAGATGTATTTCTCACTGACAAATGGCTTCTGCAGGGGGTTTCCTCCTCCCTTATACATGACATCACCTGGTCAGACCGTGCGGCTATCGCCCTAGTGATGGTGGAGCAGGAACCCCTCTCCAGATCATCACTCTGGCACTGTAATGTCAAGCTGTTGCAAGATACCAATGTGTCTCAGGTTGTGTCTCAGCATCTCCGGGATTATTTTGCTAACAATCAACATTCCGTATCAGATACCTATGTCCTCTGGAATGCCCACAAGGCCTTTATATGAGGAATCTGCATACAACAAGGGGCCAGGGTCAAGAAGCAATTCAATATCAGAATATCCAATCTGCTCTTCAATATTAATTCACTTGAGTCCCAAAACAAAACATCCCCTACCCCATCTACTTCAGCCTCTTTAGTTTCTCTTAGATGTGAGCCGAGGACCCTCCTTGCAGAGAACTACGATCGTCATCTTCAATACCTCAAACTCATCCACTATGCCAACGCCAACAAAACTGGAAAATACCTGGCCAATAGACTAAAAAACATTCAGGCGAGAACTAGAATCCCGCACCTACAACACCCAACTCTTAACTGCAAAATAACTAACCCCCAAGCCATAGCAGATGAATTTGCCAACTACTATAGTGCCCTATACAACCTCCGGGAAGACCCTAATAAACCCAATCCTCATTGGCTAATAGCCAAGGCTTCTTAGCCAAACTACAACTCTCTTCTCTCTCTGACGAGCAGCTTTGGGCACGCAAACCCCTTTCTCAAATTTGGAGATTTCTATAACCATACAGTCTCTGCGATCTGGTAAGTCTCCTGGCCCAGATGGCCTACCAAATGAGTACTACAAATTGTTTGCTTCTACCCTGACCCCACATTTAAACCCAGTATTTACTAAGGCTATGCACACCTCCTCCTTCCGTCCAGAGATCCTGAGAGCACAAGTGGTTACATTACCTAAACCGAGCAAGGACCCCACTACGCCAGCCAACTTCCGCCAGATCTCACTATTAAATACGAACGTGAAGATTTTTGCCAAACTTTTAGCAAAATGTCTGATGTGTGTCTTACCTGCCCTGATCAAGAAAGATCAAATGGGGTTTGTCTCTGGGAGACAGACCTCAGATGCAACAAGGCAAATTATCAATCTCATACATTTTACTGAGAAAAACCAAACGCCTTCTCTTCTGTTGCCCATTGACGCAGAGACAGGGTATATTGGTTATATACGCTTAAGGTACTGGAAAAATTCAGCCTTCAGGGTAATATCCTATCTGCTATTATGGCCTTATATCCCCCCCCCCCCACGTGCAAGTGAATGCATCTGGTCTGCTTTCAAAACCCTATACAATCTCCAATGGAACAAGAGAAGGATGCCCATTGTCCCCATCCATTTTTAACCTAATTATTGAACCCCTAGCCGAAGCAATCCACTTACACCCGGGCATAACTGGCTTTCATCTATGTAATTCAGTTCACAAAATAAACCTCTTCGCAGATGATATCATTTTACTTTTGACCAACCCTGAAACGTCACTACCCATGGTGTTCCAAGCCTTACCCAAGTTTAGTAACATTTCGTATTACAAAATGAATGCCTCTAAGTCCCTAATCCTGGACCTAGGAGTCCAGACCTCCACCAAGCATACTCTTCAGGACCAATTCCCCTTTAAATGAAGCGCTGAAGGGATCCCATACCTAGGCATTACACTGATTGCTTCTTCTGCTACATTGGTGGCTACCAACTTTAAGCCCCTGATTTCTAAAGTTAACAAAGAACTCCAGAACCCAGTCAAATCTGAATTATCCTGGTGCGGTAGATTAGCAGCGATGAAGATGAACATCTTTCACATAATCAGCTACATCTTCAGATCCCTCCCCATTCCTATCCCTATACATTATATGTCATCTCTAGCCAAATTCCTCAAATCCTTCATATGGCAAGGACGTAGAGCTAGATGCTCTCACTTGTGCTTGGTGAAACACAGGTCATTGGGTGGGGCAGGTTTTCCCGACATTAGAGACTATTACTGGGCTATCCACTTAGAGCAACTCAAACATTGGTTCCCCTCAGTAGAACCCCCGATATGGACAGACATTGAGTAAGCCCTTCCCCCACTGCAGACCTCTACTTGCTACTGCTAAGTGACATGTGGAAAACGTTGGACCTCAAAACCCATGCAAGCCTCAATAATGGCCTGGAGACATCTCACTTCTACATCATTGAGTACTAAGACCCCCATTCAGAATTCATTCACCCTTAAGATTTTTGAGGCCCTAATTCCCTCATTATCAGTCACAGCAATACAATCCTATGGGATCTATAAGGCAAATGTCCTTTTTTTAGGTGGTGCTCCACTCTCCCTGAAAGAGTTAGTTGACACATATCACATACCCACAAAGCATCAATTTACATGTATGCGCACGTCGCAGTTTATAGCCAAATACCCCCTTCCTATGCTCTCTATTTCCCCTAATACTTGGGAATTTTTTGCCCACTCTCCATATAGACCCAAGGGGATTCCACTTTTCTATTATGTTCTACATGATAAGCGCATCTTTAGCAAATCTAGCTCCGTGCTAAAGTGGGAATCTGATCTTGGCACCTCCTTTCCTTCTACACAGTGGCGCACAGGTTTTAGTTCCATAGCCAAAGCCTCCCACTGCATTAACCACCACGAAATGACAATTAAATTCACCAACAGATGGTACTATACACTGTTCAGGCTATCCAAGTTCTCTTCCTCAGTCTCCCAACTGTGCTGGAGGGAATTCGGGCAGGTAGGAAACCTTATGCATGTCCTGTGGGGTTGCCTCAGTCTTACCAGCTTCTGGTCACGGATATTCCAACTGTTAGCCACCTGCACTGGTATACCATCCAAGCCTCAGCCTGCCCTAGCCTTATTCAATATCGGTATTGATCTCTACCCTTCTACCTATAGGCTAGTTGTCATCCATATCCTACTGACAGCAAGGTTGACAATTCTCAAATTTATCCCTTAACATTTCAGATATAGTAAATCTGGTCGACTCCAACTACACTTTTGAGCATCTTTTGACACTTAATGCCCTTAAATACTCTGAATTCTCCAAATCATGGAGAATATGGGTCAGTAAACAACCTTCTTACCTTGTATAAATATCTACACTGCTCATATTATATTCTCTGTACATTTATTATCCCCAGCTTTGTGTTACGCACTGTAACTACATTGTATGTTATTGCTTACTGTTTATCTCTGTTTAAAACCCAATAAAAATTCAATGATTAAAAAAAAAATACAGGTGTAACATTTAAGATGGTCCTAAAGGTGCACCTAGTCTTTAACTTTATATTGCACTGATTCATTTGTGGCTATCTGTGAACTTTATCATTGTGTCACAAAAACTTTGTATCATATTTTAGTTTCTTAAGTGTCACACTTACCCCTAATGCAGGTGGTCAGACACTATAGCTAGCTTCTGTGTTCTTAACCTATAGCAGACCCCTTTCCCATAAGGCAAGCAAGCCTACCAGTATTTGGTAGCCCCCAGGTCGTATACACAATGATTAAGGTGCCTGGCCAACACGCTGGGGCAGGCGTGAACTGAGCAAAGAAAACAGGTACTTGCAGTTGGCAGGCAAGCAGAGTGATCTAATGATAGTCCAGGTACAAAGCAGGCAATGTTCAGAATAGTGGGGGTCAATCCATAGTCAAAAGGCAGACAGAGTTGTGAGAATAGTCAATATCCAATCCGAGGTCATCAATGAGAGAATCCAATCTAGCAGAGCAGGGCAGACAAACAGGTAGTTTTGGAATATGTGTTATACATGCTGTCACAAGCAAGAGACTGCAGGCTTGGCTGGCTTAAACCAGGTTTGGTCTCCACCCAGAGGACAGGCAGGTGGACTGACAGACAAGGATAATGATACAGCCAAAACCAAGATGCTGGAATGAGGGGCAGCAGCACTAGACACTTCTGACACTAAAGCCCTTAGTCTTGTTCACACGGGTGGTAAAACCAGGTGCATTTTTAACTTCCCCAACTGCCTTCCTCCATAGGAACATGGTGGCCACTTGAGCATTGCCTAATGAACACCTGCTTCAAAAAAAGTGATACAATGTGGATTGTTTTTCAGATGGCCAGTAGGAACTGCTTCCAGTGTGAGCTTATAGTGTTCTGCATGCAACCTATAAAGATTGGTTGTCTTCATTGTACATTTTTGCTATTGTAGACTGACAACAGCCAACTATGGTATTTGCTTTTGTTCCAAATGTTTTAAACTGCAATGAGTAGCCATCTTAACTATATTTTTAAGTTTAAAGGACAAGTTCACCTTTTTAAAAGAAAATAACAAACGCACATCTTTTTGCAGGTAAAAAAAGACTATTATTTTATTATTTATTTGATCTGCAGGCTTCTGCAGACTGTCGGTGTAGCTGCCTGCTCATACCTCATACAGGCAGGCAGTTATTGAATGACAGGAAGGATCAATGAACTACCTAGAGCCCTCATCAGTGCCCTAGTAGTTGATTGAGAACTGCAAGCCGCTGCAATGACTGACAATAGTTGTAGTTCTCCCATTCACAGAACTCTGTGGATGAATGATGCCACCGGGTGGGCAGAGATCTGTGCGCCTGCATATTTTTTATATTGTGACAGCGAGTGCAGGAAGAAGATCTCCGGGGTGGGGGATGGGGGGTGTGAGGTGCAGGAACTTCTCATTTAGTAACATGTTTCACCCTGGATATGGGTGTAACATGTAGCATGTTATGAAATGTGAACTTAGCCTTTAAGCCTGTCCAGAGCTTGTACAATCACATGACAGATAAAGTTGATTTACTAAGGGGGTAGAGGGTGATCACTTTGCAAAGTAGATGCTAGTGGGTGAGAAAAATGAAAAAAAAAACAAAATTTTTTGCTAGCACAAGATTAGGTATTCAAAGTGAATACAGCTTCATATTATTTACTTACATTTACATTACAAAGTGAACAAACACATTGTGAGTGAACATCCTCTTTAGCTAATTAGCCCCACTGTGTAGGGATGAGTAGGCCACATGGAGCAGCCGCTATGGCAAAAGTGAATGCTTGTCTTCCATGGTTCATTGGTAGAGTTGAGCGAACCCGAACTGTAAAGCTCGGGTTCGTACCGAACTTTGCGGTGTTCGGGACCCGAACGGGTTCGGGTATTTTTTTCCGCTTGTTGAATAGCTGGATTGGCAAGTGCATCATGTGACCCAGCCTCTGTATGAGCTGGAGTCACGTAGTGCTGCATGTCATATGCTCTCAGGCTAGTGTAGGGAGAGGATGCTGCTGGTGCTGTGAGGGACAGATTGCAGATCTAATAACATCTCATCCTGCATTACAGAACGATCTAATTGTGGACTAGGTAGAGATTACTACTACTACTGCTTTTAGGGACAGATTGCAGATCTAATAACATCTTACCCTGCATTACAGAACAATCTGACTGGACTAGTTAGAGTCTACTGCTTAGAGGGACAGATTATTGTTCTAAAATCATCTCCTAGTTCTATAGGGTCGGGTTCCTACTGTTGCTGTAAGGGACAGATTATTGTTCTAAAATCATCTCCTAGTACTATAGGGTCAGGTTCCTGCTGTTGCTGTAAGGGACAGATTATTGTTATTTCCCTATCCCCATTTCTTTGTAGGGCACTTGTCCTACTCTTACCCCCACTTTTCTCCCTTTTGCAGCCCTCTAGCACTTTCCAGGACTTTTTTACAGCCATTTTTGTGCCCAAAAGTTCGGGTCACCATTGATTTCAATGGGGTTCTGGGTCCGGGGTCAAGTTTGGACCGAACCAAACCCAAATTTTTCCACGAAAACCCAAACCTGAACCCAAACATCCAGGTGTCCGCTCAACTCTGTTCATTGGCTCAACCTGTTAACCAATATGGGTGATTCAGCAAGAAGGAGGGAACACAGATAAAATACTTTTAATGGGGCTCTTTTAACCACCAGATAATTTGTAAATCCATCCATCCCATCCAGTTTTGAGGTTTACAGCGATGCTAGACAGCACAACCAGGTGGATGACACTACTCAACAGTAAGGTCTAGAGGGAACCCTCCACCCCTTTACCCCCAACTGTGCCCAAGTAAAGACATACCACTACTTTATGGCAAAAGGTTGGAACCCAAGTTTATTGAGCATTTCAAACATTTAAAAGTTCACCATTGTAACAAAATAAATAAATAATAATAAATGCATATCTTTTTGCAAGGAAAATAAATTTGCATTATTTTTTTTTAATATGAGCCTGCAAAGCATTGCAGCCTCAATCATCAGATTGTGGGGGCTACGCTGGGTACTATGCAGGACTTTTGCAGGGCTTTTGCAGGCTGTCAGTGTAAGCTGTCTGCTCGTACCTCAAATGAGCAGGCAGTTACACACTGACAGGAAGCTCAATGAACTACCTAAAAAGATTAAAGATTACACTACCTAGAGTGCTCAACACTGCCCTGGTGGTTCATTGAGAACTACAAACCAACAACCACAAAGACTGTTGGTACTTGTAGTTTTCACATTCACAGAAGTCTTTGAATGAATGATGCGGCTGGGTGGGTGGAGCGTGTCTTTTCAAATTGTGACAGCGAGCCGGGGGAGATTTGCTGCCACAACAGGGGATCGGGGGGGGGGGCAGTGCTACAGTAATATGTTACCCTAATAACTGAAGACTCCCTTATTTAAGCCCTCTGAAACTCTGACAAGGCCCATATGTACTTGCCTCCAGAGTCACCATACCTAGTTTCTACCTTGGGCTCTGTCCTGCAGCTTAGCCCTCATCTGGCCTCAGGACCTTTAAAGAATGCCTACCATGCTGATCGTGGCTGTCCCAGTCCCATCTTTTTCTGACTGTGGTCTTAGAACTCTGTTATATGGTCGAAGCTCCTTCCCACTTGCAGACCTGGCAGGGAACCAAATCCACATTTTGAGGTGGAAAAAGCTCTCACAGCATGATAAAAGCCTCTTTCCTCCTACGTGAATCATATCAACGGGAAGCCTCTGGTACTTTTTTACTTTCAAAGTTTTATTGAGGATTTTTGATACAGAGAACTAGAAACCCTATATAAAAAAGATGATTGTGGAACAAAACACAGTCAATATTGTTACATATGGTATCCACTGACATCCCAGCATTGTTAAAATAAACCACTCAGAGATTACATACATCGGCATAACCACAGAGTCTCAGCTTCAACACAAATGGACACTGTGTTGATTATTAGGGAACATCTATCTGCAGCAAATAACAATGCCACAATAAGCACATCATAAAAATACTAAGGCAAAAGTTAGAGAGTTTAGGGAACCATGGAGAAAAGAGGAGAATGAATAAAGAAGTGAGAAGAGAAGAGAGGGAAGGGACACCCAGAGGACAAGGAGAAAAGGCAGACGATCCATATGATTGCCAAGTGGGGAAACCGAGAAATTTACAGTTAAACATATATGTAGCAAGCATACAGTTGTGCTCATAAGTTTACATACCTTGGCAGAATTTATGATTTCTTGGCCATTTTTCAGAGAATATGAATGATAAAACAAAAACATTTCTTTTACTCATGGTCAGTGTTTGTCTGAAGCCATTTATTATCAATCAACTGTGTTTACTCTTCTTAAATCATAAGGACAACAGAAACTACCCAAATGACCCTGATCAAAAGATTACGTGCCCCAGTTCTTAATACTGTGTATTGCCCCCTTTAACATCAATGACAGCTTGAAGTATTTTGTGGTATTTGTGGATGAGGCTCTTTATCTTCTCAGATGGTAAAGCTGCCCATTCCTCTTGACAAAAAACCTCCAGTTCCTGGAAATTCTTGGGCTGTCTTGCATGAACTGCACATTTGAGATCTCCCCAGAGTGGCTCAATGATATTGAGGTCAGGAGACTGAGATGGCCACTCCAGAACCTTCACTTTATTCTGCTGTAGCCAATGACAGGTCGACTTGGCCTTGTGTTTTGGATCATTGTCATGTTGGAATGTCCAAGTACGTCCCATGCGCAGCTTCCTCGCTGATGAATGAAAATGTTGCTTCAGAATTTTTTTTGCGATAACATACTGCATTCATCTTGATATCAATTTTGACTAAATTCTCTGTGCCTTTGTAGCTCACACATCCCCCAAAACATCAGCGATCCACCTCAGTGTTTCACAGGCCTTGTTGACTCTTCTCCAAATGAAGAGTTAATGGTTGTGGCCAAAAAGCTCAATTTTGGTCTCATCACTCCAAATGACTTTGTGACAGAAGGTTTGAGGCTTGTCTCTGTGCTGTTTGGCGTATTGTAAGTGGCATACTTTGTGGCATTTGCATAGTAATGGCTTTCTTCTGGCGACTTGACCATGCAGCTCATCTCTCTTCAAGTGCCTCCTTATTGTACAGCTTGAAACAGCCACACTACATGTTTTCAGAGAGTCCAGAAGTTATTTGTGTTTTTTTCTTTGCATCCCGAACAATTTCTCTGGCAGTTGTGACTGACATTTTAGTTGGTCTACCTGACAGTGGTTTGGTTTCAACAGAACCCCTCATTTTCCACTTCTTGATTAGAGTTTGAACACTGCTGATTGGCAGTCTCAATTCCTTGGATATCTTTTTATACCCCTTTCCTGTTTTATACAGTTCAACTACCTTTTCCCGCAGATCCTTTGACAATTATTTTGCTTTCCCCATGACTCAGAATCCAGAAACGTCAGTGCAGCACTGGATGAAAAATGCAAGGGAGGAAAGATGCAATTGTCAGGAGTCCAGAAATACATTGACCTTTTATACACACACACACACACACACTAATTACAAGCAAACAGATCACAGGTGAGGATGGTTACCTTTTATAGCCATTCAAACCCCTTTGTGTCAACTTGTGTGCATGTTATCAGGCCAAAATCACCAGGGTATGCAATCTTTTGATGAGGGTCATTTGGGTAGTTTCTGTTGTCATTATGATTTAAAAACAGTAAACACAGTTGATTGATAATAAATGGATTCAGCCAAACACTAACCATGAGTGAAAGAAAAGTTTTTGTGTTATCATTCATATTCTCTGAAAAATGGTCAAGTCATAAATTCTGCCAGGGTATGTAAACTTATGAGCACAACTGTAGGTGTGCGCAGCCAATTGCATTAAGGTGTGCACCTCAATGCTCAAATGCACATGCCTTTTTCTGCAGCCTCAGCTGCACAGGACAGTGAATGAATAGGAAGTGCTCTGTGCTAAGCGGCTTCCAGTTCATTCACAAACTGAAGCATAGTAAACACAGTTTTCTATGCTTCCTTTAAGATTGAACACAGTGAGTGAATGTTTTCACTGTATTCATTTAGAAAAGATAGGGGCCGGTAAATTACATATTTATTAGCCCCTTCCCCCAAATTGAAACATTCCCCATAGCAGTTGGGGGGGGGGGAGAAGGGAAGCCAGCAGCACACAGGGGGAAGCCCAGGCACTAGGGGGAATCTGCATGTAGTGATTAGGGTGTGCCCAGGTGCACCTGGCACACCCCCTGCGCACGCCTAAGGTAGCAAGAGTTCCAAACTTTTTCAAAGCATTTGCTGGTATCAATAATTGTGTTAGCAAGTTTTTCGTTAACCCCTTGGTGACTGAGGGTAAAGCAAATATTAATGCCTTAACACAGTTTTGCAACCTTGGTATGTGTTAGTAAAACTGTACATATCATTGCAACTACTTAGTGTATCCAGATGGATTATGCCTATTTTTTTTCAGGAAACATTGGGCTTTCTTTTGGTGGTAAATGATAATGGATATCCCCTGATTTTTTTTTATTATTATTATAAAAGGAAAACTGTCCCAAAATAGTAAAAAAAAAAAACTTTTTTAATCTAGCTGTATATTTTTTGCTATTATCATAACTTACGACCAAATTCTCCTGCTCCTGGCAATTGCAGTTATACCACATATGTGTATGTTAGTTGTTGTTTGTACCCGCAGTAGGGTGCAGAAATAAATAGTTCACATTTTGCTGTTTTTATCCTACCTAAAACATACTAATGTCTCGTACATGTGACGGTCGTATGACCAGACGTCCAAAATCGTATGTTGGCTGTTGTGTCTCGCGTACTGATGCACTAAGTGATCGTGCGACCAAGCCTAACATGGTGACGTGTTACGAGAGTATAAAGAGAAAGTTCAGGTTAATATGATTGTGAAATAGGAACGTAGGTTTACACGAACGGACACTTCCAGGCGTTCCTGACTTCTGAGCATGCGTGTTTTGCACAGTACAACTTGTTGGACCAACTTCTCTGTACACACGATACAACGGTCGTACGACCGCTTGTTGTACAGCAAAAGTTTTCTAGTCTGCTCATCCGACGTCTGTTGTATGACCGCTGCACGTCGGCTGTTCTAATTGCGCGTACTAATGGTTGGATGATTGCAAAACAAGCTGCTGTACGACCGTTTTCATACGACCGTCACACTGTGTGTACGAGGCTTTACACTTACAATAACTGACACTGATACCAATTTAAAAAATACTTTTTTTAAAAAAACCTTGACCCTAATACTAACTCTGACACTGACCTAAATCAAACCTTGATCTAGCTATTTTGTTCTTTATATTTTACATTTTTTGATTATTATTATTAATTTTACATATTCTTGTTTGTTTACATATTTCTCTCCATTCAGAATACAAAGAAAATGGGGCAGGGTGCACAGTGACTAATCACTGTGATAGCCAATCACAGCAATCAGGTGACCAGGAACTGGGGGTTCAGGGTAACAATCATTAGTTTGAGACCCAGTCTCTGTGCTGGGAACACGCTGTTAGGCGTGAGAGGTAAGAGAGGTATGCATATATAGATAAAGGATAAAGACCCATTTCTGTGAGGCTGCATATCTGCATACAGGAGGCGTTAAGGCAGTGGTTCTCAGCTCCGGTCCTCGGGACCCCCCAACAGGCCAGGTTTGCAGGATAAGTGAAATACATCACAGGTGATATAATTTGCTGCTCAGTGATTGCAGTATTCTAGTCTGCATCTCCCCAAGGTAATACTTAAAATCTGGCCTGTTGGTGGGTCCCGAGGACCGGAGTTGAGAACCACTGCGTTAAGGGGTTAAGCACAATCAAAGAAACCTTTTGCTGTAAGGAAAGAAATGGGTATACAGTGCATGGGTAAATAAATATAATAATGTATTAATGCCTACATACATTGTTTAGCAGCTTACAAGTTCTTAGGTGGGGTGGCTATATTAGTTTCCTTTTTTAGGGTTTCTTTCTTCTATTTTCATCTGCTGATCCATTCAGCAAGCCTGTTGTTTTTAACAAGCTCAAGCTCTCCTGCAGAATGTATCAGTTTACATGGATGACACAAACCACATAACACTGGTAGGGTGATTAAAATGACTAGTCTTTATTGATTCATGCAAAACCTATATACCAAATGGAAAAAGATTGTTTACTGTATCGGTTTATAAAGTGTGAGCTGGAGTTTGGCTTCAATGTGTTAGTATACCTAAATCTGCTAATACATTTAACACTACCCTTCCCTCCAGACTGAAAATGCGTCTGTGCCATCTGTTCTCATTCCTCCATAGTTGTGTCTCGTTTATACAGGAGGCGTGTTACTGGCCAGATCACCAGGTGAAAACAGAGGGAAAAAGGCCAAAGAAAAGAAAACTGATGTAGCCACCACTGTTTGGTGAGCTGCAATATAATGCATTTTTGGTTTTGAGTTTAATACGACTTTAATTCCAAAATCAGTTGTCCCTACTTGTCATGTATATACTTCTCATATTAGAATTCCTTATACCACTGCATGGTTTACATTGTCTTGCTCTGTGTCTGATATGTAAAGTTAGACAGTGCCATGATGTATAGCACCTTTTAAACCAGGAGGACAGAACTCACATAGTGTGTGAGTTGCTAGCATACATCCCTCAGCAACCATTTGATTGTCACCTTACCTTCTTCAAATAGATAACTTGTGAAGAAATGGGGCAACATGAGGAGGTCATTTTACAGATGTTGAGGAGGAAGCAATTGGATAGGTTTACTGAAGGCAAATAGGCTGTTCACTTTGCAAGGGAAGTTACATTTTCCAAGGAGATTTTCCCCAGAGCTTAGTGAATGCAGTGAAAATTTGCATTGCAAAGAATGCCTAAACACATGCATGGAAATGTAAAAAAAACAGTATTTTTGCTTTCACATGATTGGATTAAGGAAACCAGCAGAGATTCTACTCATTATTGTTATTATTATTATTATACAGGATTTATATAGCGCCAGCAGTTTGCGCAGCACTTAACAAAATGAAGGCAGACAGTACAGTTACATCACAATTCGGTACAAGGGGAATCAGAGGGCCCTGCTTGTTAGAGCTTACAATCTAAGAGGGAGGGTCAATCGATACAAAAGGCAATAGCTGTGGGGGAGGAGCTGATGGAGAAAGTAAAACAGTGTATTAGGTAGAAGCAGGATAGGCTTCTTTAAAGAGAAGGGTTTTCAGGGATCGTCTAAAGATGGATAGATTAGGGGACAGTCGGACAGATTGGGGTAGGGAGTTCCAAAGGATGGGAGAAGCTCTGGAGAAATCCTGGAGGCGAGCATGGGAGGAGGTGACACGGGAGCTGGAGAGCAGGAGGTCTTGGGAGGACTGAAGAGGGCAGCTTGGTTGGTATTTTGAGACTAGGTTAGAGATGTAGCTGGGAGCAGAGTTGTGGATGGCTTTGTGAATCATTGTTAGTACTTT
>BLSH010386158.1:608884-628719 GCA_018402905.1 Glandirana rugosa | reverse complement strand
CCTAGTGACGTCACTGCTGCTCTGCTTTGTCAAGTTGATTGGGTCAGCAGGAGCGTCAGCGGTGCAGGGGAGGCTGCCTGTAATGCTCCCCTGTCATTTAATCAGGTTAGGCTGTCCCTCAGGTATCTTCAGTATCTTCCGAGGCAGCTGGTGTTAGTGGGCAGAGCCAGGGGTGTGGCTGCCTCCTCCACTCCTCCCCTCCTCCCACAGACTCATTCACTCAGGCTGAGGAGGAGAGACCACAGCAGCCCCAGGAGTCTTTGTATCCAGCAATGCTGTAAGTGACTGAACACATTGTCAATGCATACAACCCTGACTTGCCACTATCTCACCCTATACTAGCCATACCTGCCACTATACTAGCCATACCTGCCACTATACTACCCATACCTGCCACTATACAACTTATTCTACCCATACCTGCCACTATACTACCCATACCTCCCACTTTACCACCTATACTACCCATACCTGCCACTATACCACCTATATTACCCATACCTGCCACTATACCACCTGTACTACCCATGTCTACTACTATACCACCTATACTACCCATGCCTGCCACTATACTACCCATACTACCCATACCGGCCACTATACTACCCATACCTGCCACCATACCACCTATACCACCCATATCTGCCATTATACCACCTATACTAGCCATACCTGCCACCCTACCACTATACTACCCATATCTCCCACTATACCACCTATACTACCCAAACTTGCCACTATGCCACCTATACTACCCATACCTCCCACTATACCACCTATACTACCCATACCTGCCACTATATCACCTATACTATCCATACCTGCCACTATACCACCTATACTACCCAAACCTGCCACTATACAACCTATACTACCCATACCTGCCTATATACTACCCAAATCTGGCACTGCATTACTACACCCTATACTGTACCCTCCTGACCTCCCCTCTACTGTGCCCTCCTACCCCCCACCCTCGTACTGTGTACAGTCATACATAAATACAGACCACTGGGGTCTCCAGGCTGAGAGAGGCATTTATGACAGGGGGCAGTGTGTACAAGGAGGGGGATAGTTTCAAAAAGGAGTGGGAGTAGTGTGTACAGGAGAAAAGAGTCGGTGTATACAGGGGGGAAGTGTATATGGGGGGACAGTGTGTAGAGAGGGTGGGACGGTGTGTATAGAGGGTGAATTTATTTTGGGATAATTCCCTGGTTGTGTGTATTTGTTGTTTCTAATCAGACTCAAAAGACATGTCCAATATGTAGCATAATTTTGCCACACCCACTCCTTGCCACCGCACGTATAACGTGACGCAGGTCACCATCTCTCTGGTAAGGGCCCTAGTGCATTACTTTGCCCAGGGGCCCATGATATTATTAAGATGGCCCTGCATGGAGACCAAGCAAATTGAGTTTTTTGAGGAGGAGGGGGTGATCAACTGTATCAAAGGCAGCGGAGAGGTCCAAAAGTAAGAGTATAGAATAATGATGTTGGTTTTAGCTACTCATTCAATAAACTCTGGGGAAAATTCATTTTCATAGTGCAGCTCCCCTTGTTGGGTGAATAGAATAGTAAAACAAGCCCAATGTCACAGTTGCTGTGCCTTGGTAATGGGAAGAAGGCTGAATTTGTGTAGAACTGATGCCAGAGGTGATCATAGTATTATTGATAATTACAATGATGATGGTGATGAAGGATTCCATCAAGGGATAGAGTTTTAACGGTGGTAGCCAGTAGAGACAGAAGTGATATTACCTTTTGTCTTTACATTAAAAAAAATGCCAACACACATGCAACATAACAAAGAGGTGAAGGACTGCTGTATGACTTGCAAGTATGTTGCTTTTAAATGACCTGCATTGGAGTAAAAGGGGCACAGGGGGAAGTTTTAAAGGGCCAGGAAAATGCACCTTAAAGCTAAGGCTGACCTTTCATAAAGGAAATGTGCTGAAGATTAGTTACTGAATTCCATTTGGGGACAAGGCAGTATGCATGTCAGTTACAAAAATGACAGAATGACAAGCATGTCATAGATACTAAACAAAGAGCTGAATCTTGGGTAACATTGGGATGCTTAACATCCCCAATACACCACAGGCAAAAGGGCAACAGATTAAAAAAAATTTCCATCAATATTTTTCATGTGGCCTAGATGTTGGTTTAAATAAAAAAGGATCAAGTGTGTGTATTTGCCCAAAAAATGTAATCTTATAACAAGTATTGTGAAATAACTGGGTAGGAAATACAAATTGGATTGTGTTAAAAAAATTAGACGAATTGTCAAATCACATTTTAAAACATTTTTAATTTTTACTTTTCTATCACTTAAACATCTTTTTTTGCCAACCATACTGTCTAATTGCTTTGATAAAGGGATTACCTTATCAGTTAAATAGACATAACTGGGCTGCAATGTTTTCTATGGAGGTTCTCGGTTTTGCGTAAGTTAGAAGGTCTTGCACATTATAATTAAGCATTTATAATCAACATGTTAAGTAACAAAAGTAAATAAACAATCACTTTTATAGTGTATTTACATGACCCATTTTTTATGCATAACATAGTCACCATGTTTTAAATTGTTGCTGTTGTAAGGATCATAAAAGGCAATTAATGTAGACCTAGTTCCTCATTTGACAGAGTAGCATAAATTAAATATTCATATCATCTTACTCCCATTGTGACTTGTATGTGTACCATGTGTAAATATTGTACCAATCCATATTATGACTTAGACTAGCCAAGCTGAAGCTGTACAACTGTTTTCCAGGCATGACCAGAATGAGCCAAATACATTATCGTAAAAGTGATGTATGAATAGTTCAGGTGCTCCTATCAGGTTACTATGAAAGCGGCTAAGTGTATATCTGGACAAAATGAAAAAGTGCCCGGTTTGTTGTACATGATACTTGGCATATCCAGAATATATAAAGAATTTACCAAAAAAAAAAAAAAAAAAAACTACTAGTACATAAAAACTCTTTATTGATTTGTGAGAGCTCCAAATGTCCTGTAGTTAGAGGGCAATCGTGCCTCTGCTGCACTGAAATTCCAAATAGTGTTGTTACTCTCTCTTTACACTCTGCTGGACTACAGAAAGCCTTCCTGTATCCTTATCACCATAACATTAGGGGGAAGATTTTTTTGAAGTCCAGAGAGAGCTGGGCAGGGCTGCCAACTATGCTTATGATTTTGGTGCAGCAGAGGAAGCATCTGTGAGCTCACTGGATATCTGGATGGATCTATTTGTATTTTTCTGTTCTTTTGCATTGATTTTAAGAAGGCAAAAGCTGGGAGAAATTGTATGATGTACTGCAGAGATGTACTACATATTTTTTTCCCAGACATACACTTTAATAAATTGCACTGTTGACCTTGGTAGGTTTTTACCTGCCATGTTAGGTACACCATGGGGTTGATTTACTAAAGCTTGAAAGTGCAAAATTTGGTGCAGCTTCACACAGAAATCAGCTTTAAGGTTATATTTTCAAAGCTTGATTGAACAAGCTGAGGTTAGAAGCTGATTGGCTAGCATGCACAGCTGCACTATTTTTTGCACTCTCCAGCTTTAGTAAATCAACCCCCATGCCTTCTACTTGATTGCTTTGGCTACAATAGGAGCACTGTTGTGTATCTTATGTCTAGAGATGGTCTACCTATACATTTCTTATGGAATTTGCCTATTGTCATTCAAAGAGTTTATCTGTTGCCAGACATCCTGTATTTGATAAACCATTTTCTGCATTGTTACACCTGTCAAAACCAATGATGCAATGATTTGTTTACAACCGGCGAAACCGTAAGTGACTAAATACTTGTCACTTCCAGTTTCTTACACCATAGAGATGATTGGGGCTGTTCCGGTTCCCGATCAGCTCTATGGTCAGCTGGCTGCAGTCTCTGGTTTCCTAGTGGGATGAGAGAGACAGGTTAGGTGGCGTAAGGTGGTGGGGCACCTCCCGGCACTCGTAACAGCAATCCAGCGGTTATTTAGCTGCTAAGATTGTTCTTACATGAAAGAGCTCCAATGGCCAAAACAATGCAAGGCATCATCCCGGTTTAACCTCTGAAGGTCCTGTGATGTACATGCACGTCGCGGGGCAGCAAGTGGTTAAATAATTTCACTCAGCACCTGAATTTGCACTCATGGTACTGTCAGCTATTACACAGATAATGCCTTCTTTGAATAGCTTCTAGGAAAGTCCTCAAATGTAAAAGGAAAAAAAGCTTGGATCTTTGTCTTACTGGGGCTTAGAAAGCTTTTACAGGCCTATTGAGGGGATGCAACAAAACTCTTCAGTGAGAAATCTCCTTGGCTTGATTATTAGCTATTAGAAAACACCCTTTAATATCTCATTCCGTGCCTAAATGATGTTTTCGCTTTTTCAGACATCCGTTCCAACATCCGTTTAGTCACTGTCCCTTGTGAAATCCAGCAAAGGTCTTGTGAATGTAATACTTGTAAAGAAAACAGCAGCATTTACTTTCTATAGCACATTCAACTATTTTCGACAAAACCCTGGCCAGCTAAGCCAGCTAAGAAAGATTTAGGGACCATACACTTTAAATGCAAATCACAGTATCTTATATGACACAACTATCAGTTACAATAAAAATAAGTACACATCCCATGCCTTGGAGAAAACGGGCTCCATTCACTTAAGCATATCAAATGCGGTATTTGGGTCACAGGACATATTTTTCCCAAATATTGCATGCGATATTGAAAATGTCTATTCACTATCCCTTTATGCTATATTTACCTCAAGAAGCAAAAACACTTGGTAAATACCGCATAAAACAGAATTAAGGTCAGTTCACTAAAGGAAATAAATAAATGCATGCGTTAAATAAGAAGTAGTCCAGGCATGCGATAAAAAAAAGTTTTAACTATTTCAGCTAGTTGTTATGGAACCGAATAGCTGGTTCCAAATAGCAGGAAGTAGCTGGTTGTTGAGAGCCGCCAGCAGTCAGCATCCTTAACAACTATGACTCATGACAACTATGACCCAGTGACCCCACCCCTTGTGACATCATCAACCTATCATATCCACTCAAGGTTACAAGGGGGCGGGGTCACCCAGTCAGAAGATAAGTTATAGATGTTAAGATACTAGCTTTCTCTACTAAAATACCACATCACTTCAAGAAATAGCGCATGTGGTATTTTAGTAGCATTTTTCAGTGAGTTGCAAAAAGTTTTTGGAAAAACGCTATGAGGTATTTTAAAGATGATCTTGTGATTTGTGAATGAAGCCCACTTATACATTTCTGATTGCCTTTATAGGGAGGAGAAACAAATTATATGTCACAGAGTAGTTCAAAGTGAATTGGAGAACTAAATAAGGGGTATCCAAACTTTCTAAACAGAGGGCCAGTCTACTGTCCTTCAGCCTAATTGTAGCCGGTTGGGGTAGAAAATATCCTGCATGGAGTAAACAATGCCTTAGACTTGGTGGTCAGTGGTCAGTTGGCTTGGTGGTCAGTTGAATTAAATAGATCATATAACGCCTGGGGTCAATAGGAGTAGGAACAGTGCTATTAGTGTGAGGAATAGTGCGCCATTACTGCCTCATAAAGGCGAGCAAAAGGCCACATCTGGCCCGTGGCAAGCAACTTGGAGATCCCTGAACTAAACTAATACATTTCTAATGGCATGCCTATATCTCAAAATGTACAATACATCTAATTTTCTGAATTTTATTGGACTCCTAATACACTCTTTTAAACAAACAACTAAATAGTGTTTACTTTTTGGGGAGACATTGCTAAGTGTTTAAATAAATGAATGCAAACCTGTGCTTTTCTTCTACAGGTCAAATCAACAGGGTTTGCTTTAATTCCCTTCTGCTTAGCAGCAAAAGTGTATCTTTTCTTTGCTACCCAACTGCTATATTTGGCTGCTGGTAGCAAAAAAAAGAAGCCCTGTGTAGAAGGGTATGAGAGAGTCTAAAAAGGAATATACCCAATTTCCCCACTGTTTCATGGTAGGCTCTGTTCTCTAATCAACAGAAAGGGCACCTGTTGCCGAAATGCTAAGGTTATTTCACAGAGGCAGTTAACTTTACTAATTGTGAGCGACAACTTGGATATGCAGGATGGAATATCTGCATCCTGGAGGACCACGGGGCCAGGACTGTGTTCCCCCAGGGACATCCAGAGATCATTGAAGCATGTAATATACATTGTGAAAAGGAATGTAAAAGAGCAATGAAGCACATCAAGGAGCTACAAGCAATATTATGAAGGCCTGCACTGACAATCAACTTTTTTAGTAGGTTATCTATTCAGCCTTCATATTAATCTTAGTACAGGTTTCTTTAAAGGATGGGAAATTAAAAAAAAACAAAATCCCATGTGCACAGTCATTTTGAATAGAACATGCATGAAAAGTAAGTTGCCTGCTGTGGCTTACATTAGAGATTGTGGGTAATAATACAGAAGTTATGATTATATTTTTTCATCATTGCGTACAAATTGAATTGGTTATGCAAATAAGACTTTTATGGTAAAGAGTAAGACACATCATGTAATCTGTATGTGTTGCCTATCTCTGTAGTTAGACAGAGCATAGTGAACAGTCAGTGAGTGGTTGACAAGGTAGTATCCCTATAGCATGAGAGCCAGTAAGCATGTTGTAAAGACTGTAGTCTGTATGCCTATCAGCATGGGGATGGCATTTTTAAAAAAGGATCTAGAAAAAGCAAACCCCCTAAGAACAATAAAAAACCCTACAGCCACAGGAGGACAATACAGGGCCACATGGAGGGCACAGGAATCAGTGTCCCTGAGATGGAGGGGGGGTTATCGTATTTTCTTTGTTCATCATTATTTTTATTGCTAATACTATTTTTTTAATGTGTAACTTGGCTTGCATTGGGATGTTTGCTGATCGGTTCACTCATCTCTATTCATCACTCCTCCCTGCATCTGTACATGATTAAGCACGTGTAAATGTAAATATAAACTCACATCCACATTTTTTTCTTTAGAAAAATACAAAAGATGCAAAAACTTATTGCAAAGGCATGAGGTGCAGGAACCAGATAAGCCAAAACACATGTTTTTAATAAGTTCAAGGTTTGACGTAGGTACAGCAGTGCAGGGGTTAACCTTGTTTGACTTTTAAAGTGCTGTGACTTTCAAATAGCTTTTGCTTGTGATAGAAAAGAATGCAATCTGCTTACTGCATTGCCTTTTCTCCACTAAATCAAATAAAATAAAATATTATACAGATAATAACATGAATATTCTAAATAAAATATGTTCAATAAATGGTGTGTTTAGATGTGCAAACTAACTTGACAGGTGTTATACTATTGTAGACTTTTTTTTTTTCCAGATAGGCCCAGAGTTAAAAGAAGAAAGCATGAAAGTAGGGCCAACATGACAGGGTTAAAAGGGGTAGGCACAGAAAAAGGGCTTCTGGTCAGTTGGAAGCATTATTCAACCCCTTCAGATCCACGCTATAGCTGTATGATGGCTACAGCGCAGATCAAGCGTCAATTGACGTCCGCCCCTTTGCCCGCTCCCTTCGCGCCCTCACGGCCGCCAGCAGTGCGCTCTCACACCTGCCACATGGTGTGTGAGCGTGCCCGCGGGACGGGCGGGCTCAATGTCTGCCGGCGACCCGCGATCACCTAATAGAGAGGCAGAACGGTGAACCGCCAATGTAAACACCGCGGTTCCCCGTTCTGTTAGTGGACATGACACTGATCTACTGATCCCTGTCATCGGGATCAGTTAGATCTGTTATGTCCCTGCCAGCCCAGCCCCCACACAGTTAGGACACAGTGAGGGAACGCAGTTAACCCCTTGATTGCCCCCTGCAGGTTAACCCCTTCCCTGCCAATGACATTTATACAGTAATCAGTGGCTATTTTTAGCCCTGATCGCTGTATAAATGTCAGTGGTCCCAAAAAAGTGTCAGAAGTATCAGACATGTCTGCCGCAATAACGCAGTCCGGATAAAAATCGCAGATCATCGCCATTACTAGTAAAAAAAAAAAATGCCATAAATCCATTTCCATAGTTTGTAGATGCGATAACTTTTGCACAACCCAATCAATATACACTTATTGGGATTTTTTACCAAAAATATGTAGAAGAATATATATTGGCCTAAACTGATGAATAAATTAGTTTTTTTAAATATTTTTTTGGATATTTATTAAAGCAAAAAGTAAAAAAAAAGTTATTTTTTCAAAATTGTCGCTCTTTTTTTGTTTATAGCGAAAAAAAGAAAAAACAGAGGTGATCAAATACCACCAAAAGAAAGCTCTATTTGTGGTAAAAAAAAAAAAATGATAAAAATTTTGTTTGGGTACAACGTTGCATGACCGCGCAATTGTAGTATAAAATGCGACAGCGCCGAAAGCTGAAAATTGGTCTGGGCAGGAGGGGGGTTTAAGTGCCCAGTAAGCAAGGGGTTAAAGAGTACTCATGTGATTGGAGGAGAGGACTGTAGAAGGTGGGGCTGCAGTAAGAGGATCTGTAGGAGGGTCTTGGAAAGTCATCAGTTGGAGGGGAGTGTGATTTGGACAACAGCCCACCCTCCAATCCTTATTGAGTTCCATGGCTTGAAGGATGCAGTTGGGACCAGGATATTTTGAGGTTTAGTTGTGGCAGCTGACAGGGTACAAGGTCCTGCTATGGGTTTTAGAGTATAAAAAATATGTACATTTGTAGGGACCCGTCCTAGGTACATCTCCTATTATTATGGTTGGTGGTATCCGCTTGTAGGTGTTGTCTCTGAGTCAGTGATTGTTGTGACTCGAAACGCGTCTGCGTGTTCCATTTAACTTTTGGAATGAAATAAATGTTTTAACATGAATTTCCCAGTGTGCCAGCTCAATGTCTTCTTGTATTGTTGTGACTGGAGGCCTAAAATTATCAATGGTTATGCAGGTGCGAGTAGTTGATGCCCACAAGGACCTTGTGACTCCTATTTTGGTAATAAAAAATTAAAAAATAAATAAAATAAATAAAAAAAAAAGGCTGCTATGGCCATTGTACTCCATCTCGAGTGGTTATTCTTGGAAAAAGTTAGTGGAGGAGTGGTGGTCAAGCGCAGTTTGGGAGGGCAAGGCATCTTTTATACCCTAATCAGGTATAAGAGGTTCACAGTAAAATCAATAACAAACATTTGTACTGTCTAAAATGCCTGCTAAAGTGATATTTTGATATGCATACATACTCTCTTCATATTGAGGGAACAGGTTTTTTTTATTTATTTTTTTTGCTACATCTGTACTTTAAACTAAAGATTATTGCAGATCCCAATGGTGAGGATTCAAGTAGTAGTAAGTAGATTGCTCACTGCCTCTTTTTCTTGATGAATAACCTTACCACATGTGGTTACTCATAGACAAAAATGTATTAGTACCCTCACTCTGCTTTCCCAAGCCCTGTGTGAGCCTTCTATCTCTACAACTGATTTACACTATTTTGTGTAAAGCATGCCCAACCACATTCGGAAACATCTTATCAAGGAGACAGAAGGGCTTGGGCTTATCTGTAATCTTGAATGCCAATACTAGAAAGTCAATTAGTACCATAAAGCACATTGCATGGTTCCTACCCTTTAAGTGATAGCCATAATCAGCCATGTGGAAAACTGTACAAGTACATGCATAACCAAATACTAACATTTTATATAAACGTTAATGTAATTTTGTAACTATGTTTCTAAATTTGCAAATTTCATTAAAATAATAATAATTGGTATTCCTGCCATGAAAGCCCTTGTCCAGATGCTAACTGTTATACTGATCTGTCTCCCACTTGTGCTTCTGCATGCCACTCATTCACAAGGGCATTATTATGGAGACAACCCGTGGCTATTTTAACACAAATTGTATTATGCAGGTATAACTCACTGTTGTCACAATCAGAAAATTCCATGTAGCCATTGCTGAAGTACATACAGTACATGCAGTCAGAAAGTGGCTGCTAGAGGCAACAGGTGATCCACAGCACTAAGATGCCGCAAAGAATAAAAAATTACCATGATGGTTGTTTATACCTGGCCAATAAATTAGCAATTGTAATTTAGTTAGGGTTTACATCTAACTAAATAATACAGGGTTTAGATGTTGCCCTGGCTTTGGGTTCAGGTCTCAAGTCTGCTCTCCATTAAATATCCTCATCCAAAGACTAGATACTAGCACATTTTGACAGACTGAGCTGATGTCACTCCTGAACATGCGTGCAGAGGTCACGGGCATGGCACAGCTCTCTCAATGGACAGCATGCAGTCCGTTGAGAGCGTAGTGTAGGGGTAGGCAACCTGGGACCCTCCAGCTGTTACAGAACTACAACTCCCATCATGCCTCTGGGAGTAATTGTAACTTCCAGCCTTGCAATGCCTCATGGGAAATGTAGTTCCACAACAGCTGGAGGGCTACTGGTTGCCTACCCCTGGCGTAGTGTGCATGTGTCGGTGACGTCACTTGCTGCTGTACATGTAAATATCTCCTAAACAGTGTACATTTCAGAGATATTTTCTGCACGTACAGGTAAGCCTTATGATTGTCTTACCTGTAGGTACAAGACAACATGGGGAATTTACTACCACTTTAAGGAGTGTATTTTCCCCGTGTGCCTATTCATCTATGGTAAGGACTCCAGAGGACCTCATGCTATGATGGACTTCAAGTTACCACGTGTTGGCTCATGGCAGTGAGTAGGAGGTTAATGCCACTGCCCATGCATCTTGATGCACTACACTATTATGAACGTCTTGTTATCCATCAATAAATATGTTATAAATCTAAAACAGCTGTATAATGTTAGTTGTGTTCAAATCATGGGCCTTTTACATGAAACAGGCATTTTTATGCTAAATTTTATTAAGTTCAACAATATGAGCAATAAAGCAAGGTTGAGACATAGATATATAATACAACTTGACAGGCAAAGGAGCTGCAGGCCTTAGCAGCCAAAGCAGACACAGGTCACTGACCAGAAATGTATCAGTGCATAGAATAAAGATCTGTTTAATCTTGCAGCTTGTTTGTGGACCTGGATAAGCTAAATTCATTTGGAAATATATAATTTGAAGACAGTAGCTGATAATTTGCAGAGCACAATAAACGTATCTCCATCAATGGAGTTGATTAACTAAGGGAACAGAAAATGTTCACATAGCTTAAAGTGTATCTATGGTCAAAATGTTAAATCATATATTCATTGCCACATTGTATTTCAATAAATTCAAGCCTAATCTTATTAATCTGAATAATCTTGAAGTTCGTAAACTTACATTGTGAAGATATCCACACATTTACCTTCTTGAATTTTGTCACACATATTCTCTGTGCCCTGTGAATAGGCACTGCTGTGTAACATAACTCATAAAGCCTGCCTTCTGAATTACAGAGGTGTTTCAGGGGTTAGTACAATAATCACTGCTTTCAGACAGCAGGGTATCATGGGATATGTAGTCCATAGAAATAAATAGCAGAGGAGAAGCTGTTGAAAGAGATGGCCAGCAGATAGGCAGCACTCACAGCATGAAAAAATGATTTTTCCTTGCATAAGGCCAAATGAGTTATGTAAGCACAGCTTAACCTTATTTGCTAAACTACAATAAGTAGACATTTACTTTGAAGACTGAAAATGTTTTAGTAAATGAACGATGATGCATCAGCTTTAAAAATATAGTGCTTATATAAACATAAGAGATGATTTTATAAAAAATATATAGGCTGTTCAATTAGCACAGTGAATGTTCGGTTTGCTTAGTAAATAAGGTGAAGCTGTGATTGCTTTGAATACCCAATCATGTGCTAGGGAAATTAAAAAAAAAAAAAAACTAAGCTAATAAATACCCCATAGGAACTAAATAACTCAGGTCTGTATATATAGTTAATTTCATCTTATACATAAACTATATTGAACTATATTAAATATAAATAACCTATATTTTTGTTATGGATGTAGAAAACAGTCAGGTTAAACCACTAACCTTACCATGCTGTAGCCATCTTTCAGCTTCGTCTTTGGCACTGTTCCATGAGGCGCGCATCCGGTGGACTCTATCATCGTGGTAAAGAGTCAATCACAGCAGCCCTTTACCGCATGATCAGCTGTGTCCAATTTCAGCTGATCACAGTGTAAACAGACTTTCTGGTTATCGGCAGTACTTTCTTCACGTGCTGTCATAGCGTGAGGAGGTGAGCCGGTAACAGGCAATCCTGACAAGGGACATGTACTCAGATATTCAGGGCATTGATCATCAGTGCCCTGATAATTAGTGCAGCCCCATCGGTGCCCCCCCCCCCCCATCGGTGTCTCCTCATCACTGCCTATCAGTGCCATCTATCAGTGCTGCCTATTAGTGCCCATCAGTGCTGCTTATTAGTGCATATCAGTGCTGCCTATCAGTGCAGCCTCATCAGTGCCTCCTCATCAGTGCCCATCAGCGCTGCCTCATCAGTGTCACCTTATCAGTGCCCATCAGTGCCGTCTCATCAGTGTCACCTCATCAGTGCCCATCAGTGCCACCTCATCAGTGTCACCTTATCATTGCCCATCAGTGTCACCTATCAGTGCACATCAGTGCCCATCAGTGCAGACTCATCATTGCTATCTGTCCAAATAAAATTATAACATTTCATATGAGTACAGTGTTGCATGACTGTGCAATTGTCATTAAAAGTGCAACAGCGCTGAAAGCTGACAATTAACCTGGTCAGGAAGGGGAGATAAGTGCCCAGTAACAAGTGGTTAAAAATGTTTAGGAACTTGGGTGACTTATGGACGAATAAGTAAATTGATTGAACTTCCTGTAACTTTAAGACATATTTCAAAGCAGTCTTCTGAGCTCTTTTAGTACTACTCCAAGGGTTAACAAAAAAAAAGCCTTACAGGGACTACCCAGGATAATATGTGCAATTTGCTTGATTATGCATTTAACTGATAATAACTATGTAATTCTCATTGTTGAGAGAAAAATGCACATGTGCAATAGTAAGGCAGCCCATAGTTTTTTTCATTCAACCAATGGGTTGAACCAAACAAATTGACCCGAATACCCCATCCACACATTTGATGTGGATAGGGGAATACTCCCCAATGAGCTATTGTATCCTGACAGCTAGAATACACAGATCAGCGCTGACAGCTATAGCCGACAGTGCTGATTTGGTGGGGAAAATCTGACAAGGTAGTTGTACAGAAGTCAATCTAAACGAGCATAAATGGGCATAAATATTCACAAAAATAAGAACTTTTTTTACACTTATTGATTATTCTGCCATTTCTCATCAGAAATAGCCAGTGTAGATATATGGCATATTTTAATACACCTGTGTGCTTGTGACCTTACCCTTTTTGAGTCGGAACAAGCTGTTGAAGCTTCAGTAAGCAATACCAGACTCCTTTTTTCCTTGATGAAAGGCTGCCTCTAAAATCCTACTCTATACAAATGTAGCACCCTGGTTCTAAACAGGGCTGCTCACAAATTTAGTTTGCTAGGTGGTAACTAGTCTGGCCAATTTTTAGGGTGATCCACTGACTTTTGCCCTAAACCTGAATCTGGTGCACCTCTCTCTTCTGTCACTAGGTGGCATTGCTGCTTCTGGCATTAGAATGACAAGGGCATAGTGAATTCGGGTTAGGAGGGGATAGATTGTCCAAGCCAAATAGGTAGTAGTTTCTTTGGCCCCATGGCCTGCTGGGAGAGCCTATTTATTTGGGAGGAGTCAGGTGATAGGGGTTCTGTGCCACCTGGACGTCTGTCTGGGTGGATGTGTGGGGTATTGCTATCGGTTGCTAGGCCAGAAGCCCAAGGCCTATCTGGGAGCACCTGGCTGTCCGAAGCCTATTCAGCAATGAGAAAAGCAGCGTGGGGTTGGGGTTTCAGGTCGGGAGCCTAACCAAGTTGCAGGGGTTCAGCTGGACGGGGAACTGAGTGTTGCCAGAGGTGAAGGAGAAGCAGTTGCCACATGGGATGACCACTCCTGTTACCAGAGGCAAGTGAGGATCAAGGTCAGAGATAAAGGGGACACAGTTGCCACTGAGGGACAACCACTCCTGTTATCAGAGACCAGTTGATGGAAGTATGAAGAAGTACCAGAGCAGCCTTTTTCACTAGCTGGGAATGGTGAAGAAGTGAGAAAGCTTCAGCAGAGACAAGTCAGGGACCCAGCAGGTAGTGTGGGTGAAGCTTGAGGAGTATACAGCGGGTTAGCTGTGGAAGAGCTCAGGGGATACAGCGGCGGCTGGGATCTTAGAGGTCTAATGAGAGACTGGGAGCTCAGTAAGTGAAGATCTACAGTAAGATACTGTGAGATGTGAGAAAAGATCTACAATGGGATACTGTGTTACATGTGCAGATCTACAGTATATTAACTGTTGAAAGTTCAAGTTGCTATAGGAGACAGCAGTTCTACCAAATACAGTTGCTGCATTCAGCTTAAAGGACCTCTATCTGTATAGCGGTCTGCCTATTCCTATTTATGTCTCGGAGTCTGCCAAATGCTATTGCATCAGCCTAAGGGTGTCCTGGCCCTAAACCCTCTCTCCCCCAGTTCTTATTAAGAGACAATAAATCTCCTTTATTGCAAAATGTGACTGGCGCCCATGTGTTCAACTTGCATTACACCCACCATGCCTGGCAATCTGTATCCTGCGGAGGAATGTCAGCTGCCCCCCACTCTGGAGGTCACCATATTTTCTCTAGAGGTCGGGCCCTCGCTACACAATGCTTTTTATTCAAGGGATAGAACCTCTGTCAGATCTTTATTTGTGTCTGGGGCTCCATTGAGAAGATTTGCTTTTGCTTTCATGATATGAAGTAATGGAAATCTCTTCTGTAGGGACACAACCTTTGTTAGATTACTATTACTGTCTGTGTCCATCAGTTTTTATCCTGATCCCACATGGAAAGGAAATGAGATGAAATCTTCCAATTGAGATCACAAGAGAAAATAACCTAAAACTAAAGTTTTAGTTAGTTAGGTTTTAAGACAATTTTTAAGAATAGTTTAATCTATTTCTTGTTTTTGTTTGCCTTGCAGCTGCTGTAAATCATGCATTAACTGTGGTTCAAACAGACATTAGAGGATATGTTAAATTGAGAGTAAAATCCTTACAGACCCATTTACTTCTTTGCAGTGCATTAATGCATGTGAGTGGTATGTCACACATTAACATGTGTTGCATTAGGGCATCTCGTTAAAAATAAATGGGCTGCCAATTCACCCTAATGTGCTTAAATTTGCACATGACCCTTTTTCAATGAATGACAATGTTGTACCCTGCGTTGTGGTGTGCTAAAATGCAGGCGTGCTACCCAAGTGCAAAGTCAAAATGAATAGCACCACAGCACAGCAATGCATGTTACAGACCATCGCTCATCGCAGCAATGTGTGCAGCAATACACACATTACTCCAACGTAGAAGCATGAATTTAACCTAAAATATTCTTCCCCATCCAGAGGAAATATATAATATAGCAGATAAATTAAAGCCTAACCCTCAGCAGTGATAAAAATAATTACATTTCCCCAGCAGATAAAGAATATATTGCTTGATTTTCTAGGGGGTGGAACACAGAGTCTTCCTCCCTGCCAGTTCTGGTTAACTGATGGCTAGTCCCTAGTAGCAGCTCTTCTTGCCAGTCTCCAATTGGTCACTCGCTGACATATTTATGATACAATGTATGACCAGTGGGCATGCCCAGTTCTAATAATGTCCTGCATTGTATGTGATGAAGTAGGAGTGTCCCCACATTCCAGCACTGGAGAGAAAAGGATCAGACTTCCGGTTGTTGCAGGACCCTATGTAAAGAGAAGTAAAGTATTGGAGTGTGCTAGCCTATTCCCTTGAAAAATTAGCTAAATATTCTTCAACAACTGAGAGGAACATATAACATATAACGTGTTGGCTTAAAAATATGCCACATCACTAGCATTGTACATACAGTATACAGAAAGATATTCTTTGGCAGGACTTTTAAGGCACAGCTCCCACCATATAAACAACTTTATTAACAAAATTATAGCATTAATATTTCCCTAAAAGCATGTATTTGTTTCAAGTTATCACCAACTGCCATTTTTTTTGCGATACACCAAACCATAATTCAAATGTTATGGTTAAGTATATAGCAAGAAAATACGGCAGTTGGAGATAACTTGAAACAAATATATGCTTTTGTGGACATTTTAATTTAATTAATAATTCAAAAATTTAGTAGTAAAGTTGTTTAGATTTTAATTTATGTTGTGTGAGTTGTACTTTAAAAATCCCACCAACTGGGAGGAACACATGTATTTGATCCCAGTCCAGAGTTAAGATGGCCATAGGTGGATTGAACTGGCCAAATTTCCATCCATCCATCTATGGCCATTCCTGTTCATGAGAAGTCAATCTAATGATTTTAACTTAAATGTGTGGATTGGGGAATCTATTTTTTTTTTTATTTGATCAGCCAACTCACTATTAAAAAAAAAAAAAGATCTGCCTATGGACAGATTTAGGCTTTAAAAACATTTATCTCTTAATAACATATGTCAATCTATTCTGAAATTACAACTTCCTTTTTATGAATTGTTCCAATTTCCAGGAAAAAAAATAATACCATCACATCACTTCTCACATCACAAGTCTTTTAATTGAGTCACGGATGTGAAAAAATACACTTGTGAATGAAAAGGGTGGAGGAATTAAATTGTTTTAACTGAGGGTGGAGATATCTCTGGAGAGAAATATTGCTGGGAAACTAAGGAAAATTGTCAAAATTTCAAAAATCAAATGTGAATAAATTACTTTATGAATGAATGATATGTACATGAATACGTAACAGTGAGCTGGGCAGAGCACATATCTGCAAAATCATATGCTAAACATAAATTCTCTGAATAATGCATGCTCTCTTGTGGGTTATCTAGTTGTCCATCACTCACTTAAATAATTACAGCTAACCAGTGGTGTAGCTAGCACATCTGGCACCCGGGGCTGGACATTTTTTTGCACCCCCCCCCAAGAAAAATGGTATGTGCCAATATAGTGGTGCCACACCAAAATTGTGGGTGTGGTGTGGTCAGATTGCATCAACATTGGGAGGGGCTTAAATGGCCATATGCTTTGATGACTGTGCTACAAGCAAGTATGTAGAAGACAGTACAAACCTCAGTACACTCGTTTTAATAAAATAAAACTGTTCTACTGCAGATCCTTTACTACACACAGCTAACCTTAAAGTGATATTAAAGTCTTGTTTTTAGTTTTTTTTTCTAAATAATAAACATGCTATACTTACCTGCTTTGTGTGATTTTGCACAGAGCAGCCCAGATCCTCCTCTTTTTGGGTCCCTTGCCAGCACCCCTGGCCCCTTCCTCTTTCTGGGTACCCCAACAGCAAGCAGCTTGCTATGGGGGCACCCAAGCAGGCACACTCCCAAGCCAATCAGGAGTGCGAGTCCCCAGACAGCCAAGGCTCTCATGGACATTGCTGGATCGAGTGGTGGCTTGGGTAAGAATTAGGTGGGGCTGGGGCTGCTGCGCACAGAAGGTTTAGAATGCATGAAGATTAAAAACCTTGTGCCTTTACAACCACTTTAACAAAGAATGTGCTGTGCTTAGAATACAGTAGTCAGGAGTAAGAAATGTAAAACACAGTGAGGGGAATATATCAAAATTGGTGCAGACAGAATTTGGAACAGCTGTGCATGGCAACCAGTCAGCTTCTATCTTCAGCTTGTTCAGCTTTAAAAATGAAAGATATGAGCTGATTGGTTGCCATGCACAGCTGTTCCAAATTCTGTCTGCTCTAGTTTTGATAAATTCCCCTAAAGCTCGTTCAGACAGGTGCTGAGTTCCTGTATGCTGAGCCACTTTTTTGCTGCATCTGCATCCACCAGAGAGCTTCACCTATAGAAGTGGGTGCACAGATCCGAATGCAGATACTATGCATTTGGATACATGCATCCCTTCCTGTCTGCATACCAAATTTTGACATTTGATTATGTCCATGCAGCTGCTGCATCCCAATTTACTTTGACTGGACTGCCTGCACAAGGAGGCACAAGGAGGCACAGAACACAAAGCATCACCATGTGGTACATGGCCATCACACTGGGCATGGACACATATGCTCCATGTGAATGAGGCCTAATTGTCATGTGGGGCAGATAGCAGGAAAGAGGAGATGTCCGGCAATTAAAAGACAAGTGTGGGAATTTTACTTATGAATTATACTTACTTTACCGCTGGCTCTAAGGCTGAGAACTGAGTAATCAAACAGCCGATCACTCAGTGCTCGGTGCTTCCTGAGCAGAGAGCTGGTGGCTGCCAGTCTCTAGCTCGGCTCTGCCCCCCCCCCCCCCGGTACTCACTGAATCACTAGGCTGTGGATGCAGGGGGCAGAAGTGGCCAGCTCGCTGAGAGGCTGAGTTGGGTGCCGGTCCAGGTATGTGAGCAGATCCTAACTATATGGTTGCGATCTTTCTCCAGTCTGGACTGAATATGTGACAAAATGGGTAACAGGAGTGCAAAACCATCTGTGCTGATATGATCAACAGGAGAAGTACAACCAAACAGGCTTTGCCTGCACTTTTCCTTTACTAAGTCTGTCTCTCTGATCCTGTTTGGCATTACTTGCGACAATTGATAAATGTACCCATTTATGTTATGAATTCCCCCTCCAGGATCCAGACAGGCTCTTCCTCAGCCCAGGCTTTAAATCCAAGCTCTTTCTCACTGAAGCTGGAAGGTCCTTCAGGCACCCTCTTTCCTACTCCAGAGGGCCTCCATGATCCCCCTCTCATAGTCCAGGGCCTCCAGACACCTGCTGCCCTAGTCCAGGACCTCCAGACACCCCCTCTCATAGTCCAGGGCCTCCAAATACCTGCTGCCCTAGTCCAGGGTCTCCAGACACCCCCTTTCCTAATCTGGGACCTCCAGGCAACCCCTCACCTAGTCCAGTATCTCCCTTGTACCCCCCTATCCAGGGGCCTTTGCTACACCAACCACCATTTCCTAGTCAATAGCCTCCTCTGCACCCACCCCATTAGCCCATTGCCTCCTCTGCACTCCTCTCCTAGTCAAAGGCCTATTTTCCAACCCACCCCAAGCTAAGAGCCTCCTCTGCACCCTGCTCTTAGAATCCAGGTCCTTCATCAACCCCACTTTTCAAGTCCAGGGCCTCCTCTACACCCCCCAGTCCAGGGACTCCAGTGTACTCCCCTTCTAGTCCAGGGTCTCCTCTGCACCCCCCAATCCAGAACCTCCTCAGCACCCCCCCCCCAGTTCAGGGTGTCACGTACCTGGTGGTGGAGTCTGACTTATGCAGTGGGCAACCTCTCTTACGACCCTGATTCCTGAACCCCTGGTAGTGTGGACAGGGAGCTCGGGAGTGCAGGGAGGCCCGAGGGTCGGACTGGGTCACAGGTGGTGGTGTGCTGGTCCGTGAGGTGCTCGTGCAAGCTGAAGCGTGGTGGTGCAGGCCGGGTCGGTAACGGGCTGGCAGAGCAGTACAGATGGGTCAGGCTGAAGAGTAGTCGGGTGCAAGCAGAGTTCGTTAACTGGCGGGCAGCAAGGTACAAGGGAGCAGGCAGAAGAGTGGTCGTGGAAGCCGGGGTCGGTGCAGGCGGAGATCAATAGCAGAGTCAAGGCAAGCCGGGTCACAGGAACAAACAATCAGGATCACAGGTTGCTGCAGGAACACACAAACGCTGTAGAACGGACAGCACTCTCCACAGGTGGTGGACACTGGGTCAGGCTGGGAGCCCGGAGGGACGTGAGGGCTCGAGGGACAGGTGTGATGGTCCCCAAGTCCTTAGTCCCAGCATTCTCTCCAACGGGTGACGTATTCAGTCTGAGTC
>BLSH010386158.1:561784-571891 GCA_018402905.1 Glandirana rugosa | reverse complement strand
TGGACGGGTAGTTTCATGGGCTCATGAACAGTGGACAGGTAGTCTCATGGTGACAGGTACTCGGGTATTTTGATGGGCAGGTGACAGGTACCCGGATACTCTGACGGACAGGTGACAGGTACTCGGGTACTCTGATGGACAGGTGACAAGTACTCGGGTACTTTGATGGGCAGGTGACAGGTACTCTGATGGACAGGTGACAGGTACTTTGATGGGGTGGTGACAGGTCCTCTTTATTGGGAGGGGTGATCAGTGTGCTTGGTGTACACAGTAGGCGGTAACCAGCTGTTACCGCAATCTCCCTGTCACACACGGTCGGTGTGTGACAGGGAGAACCGCGATAACAGCTCGTTACTGCGGTTTGTTTACATCACATGACCGGCTGTGATTGACACAGCCGGTCACGTGGTAAAGAGCCAAATCTATTGGCTCTTTACACGGATCTGAGCTGGGCTTTGTCCGAGGGACAAGCGTCAGCTCCGATCGCCGCGCTGCGCGCCCCCAGGGGCGCGCATGAGCGGCGTGCACGAGAGGAGCGTTAGTGACCGGCTGTGATTGGACACAGCCGGTCACGTGGTAAAGAGCCAATTTTATTGGCTCTTTACCCCGATCTGGGGGGGACACAACCCCCCGGCAGACAAGCGATCTGTGATCGTTGCTCTGCGGGCCCCTGGGGGGCCCGCAGTAGCGGCGAGAAGCGGAGGACATCATATGACGTCCTCCCGGATCGAGGGACAGTCCCTGCCGACGTCATTTTACTATGACTCGGTAGGGAAGTGGCTAAAATGCAAAATGCAAATCGCGGCAAAATCGCATCAAAAATGCAGCACTTGCATTTTTCTTGCATGCCCATTGTAGTCTATTAAATGCAAAATGCTGCATTTTGTGGGAAAAAAGTCCCCTGACCCTTTCCAAAAACCCAGAGGCACAAAAATTCATTGATGTAAACATGTTCCATAGGAACCAATGTTAAAAAAATTCCCTGCATTTCTGCAAAATGCATCAAAAGATGCATTAGTGTGACTGGAGCCTTAGGGTTGTTCAAATGTAGACCTTCAGGGACAGGTAGATATAAATTGTGCATGTGTGATCCTAATATCATGTGAATGTAGGATTGCCACATCATCCCTTTAATCCAGGACACACATTAATTTCACAGGTTTTGTGGCTGATTAAGGTGGTAATTAAACAATCTTGGTGCCTTATCTAAATTCAATTAGTCTCAGAACCTGTGTGATGCATATGTGTCCTGGATTAAAGGGATGATGTGGCAGCCCTATGTGAATTAGGGTTGCCACCTCATCCCTTTAAACCCGAACACATATGGATTGCACAAGTTCTGAGGCTAATTAAATGCAGATAAGGCACCAAGTGAGTTTAATTACCACCGTAATCAGCCTCAGAACCTGTGTAATTCATATGTGTTCGGGTTTAAAGGGATGAGGTGGCAACTCTAATGTGAATGGCATTAATAACAAAAAGTCCATAAAATGTCAATCAGACTCTTCTCAAATTGGTGAATAAACACACATCACAGTAATAGCAGTGATACTCAAATCCTCAAAGTGTAAAAATTGGCCTCCCATCATGCCTCTGCCTCTGTGTGTCATGCTTGTGGCTGTCAGAGTCTTGCTATGCATTATGGGACTTGTAGTTCTGCAACATCTGGAGGTCCACTAATTGCATATCCCTGATATAGAGCTTGGAATGAACCAGAGACTCCTCACAGTAGATCAGTGGTTCTCAACTCTATCCTCAGGACCCACTAACAGGCCAGATTTTAAGTATTACCTTGGGGAGATGCAGACTAGAATACTGCAATCACTGAGCAGCAAATGATATCACCTGTGATGTATTTCAGTTATCCTGCAAACCTGCCCTGTTAGTGGGTCCTGAGGACAGGAGTTGAGAATCACTGCAGTAGATGGATCAGATCACCAAGGCAGCCTTGCTTCAGAACAGGTGTGCTGGATCAGTTAAACCGTCTGTATAGATGTTACAATGCACTGTTTGAATCGGCTGTTTAAACTCACTCCAGTGATAGGATGTTGAAGATATATATATCAAAAAAAGAGAGAAAGGCTCATCATGCAGTATGCAAGATAAAAATTTAATAAAGGATAAAAGATTGCACTTACAAGAAAAATATGCAAACGTATGGCACAAAAGTTCTATCATGAACTCGGCCAGGCAATGTAGTGACGTCTTAGGGTAACACAGGAGATATCATTTTTATATTGCATACTGCACGAGGAGCCTTTCTCTCTTTTTTTGATATACAGGGTGGGCCATTTATATGGATACACCTTAATAAAATGGGAATGGTTGGTGATATTAACTTCCTGTTTGTGGTACATTAGTATATGTGAGGGGGGAAACTTTTCAAGATGGGTGGTGACCATGGCGGCCATTTTGAAGTCGGGAATTTTGAATCCAACTTTTGTTTTTTCAATAGGAAGAGGGTCATATGACACGTCAAACTTATTGGGAATTTCACAAGAAAAACAATGGTGTGCTTGGTTTTAACGTAACTTTATTCTTTCATGAGTTATTTACAAGTTTCTGACAACTTATAAAATGTGTTCAATGTGATCTGGTTCATTCCAAGCTCTATATGATCTCTTATAACTTAAGCCTCGTACACACGGGACGACGATCGTATACAACAGGTCGTGCTAGTGACCGTTGTATGCAAAATCGATCGTTCGTATGCGCGATTAGAACAGCCGACATACGACGGTCGTACAAGGGGAGTTGTAGGCGCAGACTAGAAAACTTGGTCGTACCAACATGTGGTCATATGACCGTTGTATCGTGTGTACAGAGTAGTTGGTACAACAAGTTCTATTGTGCAAAACACGCATGCTCTGAAGTCAGGAACGGCCGGATGCTAATTACATGCACCTGAATGTTCTTTCTGTGGTCGTACGATCGTGTAGTCGTACAAGGGGAGTTGTAGGCGCAGACTAGAAAACTTGGTGGTACCAACAAGTGGTCATACGACCGTTGTATCGTGTATACAGAGTAGTTGGTACAACAAGTTCTATTGTGCAAAACACGCATGCTCTGAAGTCAGGAACGGCCGGATGCTAATTACATGCACCTGAATGTTCTTTCTGTGGTCGTACGATCGTGTAGTCGTACAAGGGGAGTTGTAGGCGCAGACTAGAAAACTTGGTGGTACCAACAAGTGGTCATACGACCGTTGTATCGTGTATACAGAGTAGTTGGTACAACAAGTTCTATTGTGCAAAACACGCATGCTCTGAAGTCAGGAACGGCCGGATGCTAATTACATGCACCTGAATGTTCTTTCTGTGGTCGTACGATCGTGTAGTCGTACAAGGGGAGTTGTAGGCGCAGACTAGAAAACTTGGTGGTACCAACAAGTGGTCATACGACCGTTGTATCGTGTATACAGAGTAGTTGGTACAACAAATTGTATTGTGCAAAACACGCATGCTCTGAAGTCAGGAACGGCCGGATGCTAATTACATGCACCTGAACGTTCTTTCTGTGGTCGTACAGTCGTGTAGTGCAGTCAGTATGCAAGTTACATTATCCGACATACAATTTGAGACGATCGTAAGTACGATCGTCGTCCCGTGTGTACGAGGCCTTAGAGATCATCTATTTCTGGTAAGAGGTAACTTTTTACACTTTGAGGATTTGAGTATCACTGCCATTACTGCGATGCGTGTTTATTCACCAATTTGAGAAAAGTCTGATGGACATTTTTTGTATATCTGCATTGGGGCGCTGATTTTTTGATTGATTATTTTTTTCACCACACTATTTTATTACAAGTTGGAAGAGTGTCACTTGTTTATGTTTCAAGTTTGAATTGTCAGTGGACAGCGCAGTCTTGTTTTTTTATTATAATTCCTTTTTGTCTTTATTCTGACATTCAAAGTGCAGCAGTCCAGTCTGACACACACATATGAATTTTCACTATTATTTAGGCTGGGTTCACACTTGTCCGATAAACGGACCGACATTGTGAGCACAAGTCGCATTATGTCACCAAATCAATGTTTCCCTATGAGAGCCGTCTTAGCTGGTCCGACACAAGTCGGTCCGACATTGAAAAAGGTTCCTGTACTACTTTGGTTCTATTTCAGCCCATTGAATATCATTGAAGTAGCATCAAAGTCGGATCCTTGTTCTAAACATCCGTCTTGTGACATCCAAGTCGGTGATTACAGCAGCAGTAAAAGGAATTTTATCTCACACTGCCATTGTTTTGATTGGTCAAAGGAAAAGTCACTATCTCAAAGTCGGAGCAAAATCTTATCTTGTTCATTCAAGTCGGATGGAAGTAGGACCAAAGTAGGACAGAAGTAGGACCGATGATGCAGGGCAAAGTAGAATCAAAAGTCTGACCGTTTTTGTGTCGTATAGTGTGAACCCAGCCTAAATCACATATTTAATCACATATTTCAGTTCTGAGCGGAAGGTTTATTTGCTTTTTACCATTGCTCATTCAGGGACAGGGACTGAAGAGCAACATTTTTTGTACTATAGCCTATTAAATGCAATCCTTTAATCTATTCAAAGAAAAATAGGCTTAGCCGAATTTCTCCTTGGACAAGAAAATGCAACATTTAATTTGCTGTTTATGTTCTCACAGATTTAGTCCATTTAGATTGCACAACAAATCTGAATATACTAAAATAAGCACGGATATTACTTAATTGGTCTGAGCAGCCGAAGATCACAGATAATTAGCACTTCATTAAGTGTACATAAACATTCCTTACTTTGTGCCCTTTATAGCTATGTGGGAAATAAACCATTTCCACTACTCTGAGGGACTGTAAAAGCTCAAAGTGGCCACAGAAGCTTGCTGAGAGTTACTTGAAACTGTGGTTATAGATACATTTAAGTCATGTTAAACAGTTTTGAAGAAATACATTGAATGTGACTCATAGAAAAACATAAGATCTGCTAAATACATAGAGTTAAATAAAATAGAAGCCATGCTGTTTAATTGAAAGGACTTCCTGGTTTTGAGACATGACATCCATTTGCAAGTATAGCCAGTGGTATAGTGTACATCAAGGGCTCTTAAGCTTTTTAATCTGAGGACCCAAATAAAAATAATTGTTACTGTACTGGGACCCAAAAAGAGATTATTGCCAAAATGTCAGCAAAGCCAAACAAAGACATATAACAATGGGTGCACAATGCACTGTGGGCACTCTTCACCATTCATATAAGCTTTGGTAAAGCCAAGAGAAATTAATTCTTCATGCCATTTTCTTTTGGATATTTTCAACTAGCGCCAGGGCATCTTTATTTCACAAAACCTTGTCTGTGTAATTCCCTCCACCCCCCTCCTTGTACCTGCTCGAGTTCCACATATCTGTCTGTGCTGACAATCATATTCGTTTAATTGTGTCACAGGTCTGGAAGCTGTGTTTCAGATTTTGGTAGTAAACAATTTGATACATAATGGGGTTAATTTGTTAAAACGGGAAAGTACAAAATCTGGTGCAGCTGTGCATGGTAGAAATTCATCTTCTAACTTCAGTTTGTTCAATTAAGCTTTGACAAAAAAAAAAAAGGAAGCTGATTGTTTTTTGTGCAGATCTGCACCAGATTTTGCACTCTCCATTCTTAGTAAATCAACCCAAAGTATGCTTAAAGTATACAGTCACCTTTTGGGGAAATAATTGCAAGAAAAAAATGTGCATTTATAATTTTTTTCCCTAAGAAACGTGGAACGCATTTCACACGTGATCAGTGGATTAGGGGTGCAATGCCAGATTCCTGCAGACAAGCCCTGCAGCTTTCAGCCTGTACCTTTGTAGCCATGTACTCCCTTGAGAGTGGCTGAAAGTAGTGGTTCACCTGCTAGCTGACTTCAATCACTCCATATCACACATCCAGAGACACTGACCAGGACGGCTCTTGCTTTTGTTGTTTTATTGGGGGAAATAACTTGGATGGGGATAAGGGTTTTACTGTGGGATGCCCAATAGAAAAGTTACAGTACAAAGTTGGCACATACAAGCTTGTATGTTTGCGCTGACACTGTAGACTCTACCTCTGCAGACTATCACTCCTTCACCCATCAGCTCAGTACTTGATTTCTGGCCTAAAAGGAATTTATTAGGCCTCTACACTCTGTTCTTCACCTCGGTTAGCACGTGGCGAGGCCTACCCTGTCCTGACAGGACCTCAGGAACACCCATTACAGGCAAAGAGCACACAGGCCCCTGATTGTGCAGCAAAAGTACTTCTGTGCTAACTGGGCCTTTGACGGACTACAACTCCCAGCCCATCGCTGACTCCAGGTCCCCTAGACCTCCATTTTCCTCAATGATTCTCTCCTTCCCTTGACTGACCTCCAAGGCTCCCACAGACTGTCCACTTTCCTCTCCCAGCCTGCTCCAGCACTTTCTCTCCTTCAGTCCCAGGGACCGTCCCTCACCGCACCAGTGGGTTGCTTAAAGTCTCTCACTGTGTAGCACCTCCGCTGTTCTCCTGTTCCTCCTGTGCCGCTCCAAGGATCTCTCTCCTCCTTGGCTGCACCCGAACTCCCAGGCCCCAAGCCCCCCCCCCCCAGACTGGGGGCGACCTCCCGGATAGGGGCCTGCTCCACAGCACCTCTGCTACATCTCTGACTTTCCACTCGAAACTACTCCTCCCAGAATGAACTGACTCAGGTTATTTAAGGAGGCCTGCCACCTGACAACCCTGCATGGGGATTGGTCAGGGCTCCATATGGCTCCACCTATCTTCCAGCTTTCTGCCCAGAGACCAACACCAGGTGTCTGGATACAGAGAGGAAGGTTCTGGTACCTCATCTATTAAATCCACCCAATCCTCCCTGAGCCTCTCCTCCCAGCTCAGATCAAAACACCCAGGCCTGCACATTACAGTCAGGCTTGACTAAATTTACCATTCCTAGCCAGAAATCTGCTATAAAAACACACCTACACTATGGGGGCGTTACACCTCCACATGGGCTGACTGTCTACAAGCTGTAGGGCTTGTGAATTAACGAAAAGGCTGCTCATCAGTGATCTTGCAGACCATTCAAAACTACAAGCCATCAGCTGCAATGGATGACAGTAGTTGTAGTTCCTGCATTCACAGGAAACTGTTAATGAATGATGTGGCCATGTGGGTGGAGCCCCGCAGGTTATGTACTGTCAAAGGGAGAGAGGGAGAGGCTGCAGCTGCTGGAACATATTACACGTTACACCCTAAATACAGGTGAAACATGTAACATGTCCCAAAAAGGTGAACTTATCCTTTAATTAACCCCTTTGCACCGGCACCTCCCAATCCTTTAAGAGGATTCAGATGCTGGGAGGCGGGGAGGGGTTTAGGATCATGTGACCTCCATGATCAACAATCACATGATCAGAAAGCTCCCCATTGCTAGAAATGATGGGGGATTGTCCATTCCGATAATTGTTACAGGAGCACACAGGGCGGGCATATTTGGTACACAAATATGCAGCTGCTTGGCGCCAAGGCCACCCGCCGAGATATTTGTGTACTGTTGGCTTCTAGGTGTTAATTTCCACTGATTTAGATCTTGGACAAACTAGGCTTTGTTTACTGTACAATCCTGTGGTATCCCAATTTTAATCATATTCCATAATCTGTTAGAAACTTTGTTGTATGTATATAAAGAGTTTGTTACCTCTAGGCAAGTCAAGCTAAGCTTACATATTGTAATACAAATAATACTTGGTATCTGGGGCTGGCCAAATGGCATATAAGAGTACAAGGTGCAGGTTATGTCCAGTTATTTTTGACTTTATCAATACCACTTAAATGGTGCACTTGGAATTAAAACCAGTTAGCTCCGAGAAGATCAAGTAAACTGTACTATACTATATCCACTTCCCGACCAGCGCTTTAAATAGTGGACGGTCAGCTATCCAGGGATAATGACCGATCCAGCTCAGGACCCGCTCGGCCGTTATCCCAGGGGGCGGGAGGGGACATCCCCCCTCCCGCCACTCTTCTCCGGCCTCCCGCCCCACAGGGAGACCGGAGCAATGATCCGGCGCCTCCGCCGGCTAGAAGGAGACCTGACAGAAGCCAGAATCTGCGCCGATCAGGTCTCCTTCGGCAAATTCCAGAAGCAACGTCATAACGTCACTTCCGGTTTACTGGGCGGCTAACAGTGCCAATTTAAAAAGAATGACAGTATTCAGAATCACCGTTTTTGGTGATCTGAATACTGTGAAGTGCAAAGGAGGGATGGGGGGTCTTTTAGATCTCCCAGCCCTCCAAAAAGTGTACCTGTCACCATATATTTCTAGCACAAGGGATGTTTCCATTCCTTGTGAAAGCAATAAAAGTGATCAGAATTTTTTTTTTAAGGAACAGTGTTAAAAATAAATAAATGAAATAAAAAAAAAAAAAATTTAAAGTGCCACCATCCCCGCAAGCTTGCGCAGCAAAGAATACGTAAGTCGCGCCCGCATATGAAAACAGTGTTCAAACCACACATGTGGTATCGCCGTGATCGCCAGAGTGTGAGCAATAATTCTAGCAAAAGACCTCCTCTGCACCTCTAACCTGGTAACCATTAAAATTTTTTAAAGCGTCGCCTATGGAAATTTTTCAGTACCGGACTTTGTCGCCATTCCGCGAGTGCGCGCAATTTTCAGCCGTGTCATGTATGGTATCTATTTACTCGGCATAACATCCTCTTTCACAATATGCAAAAACGTTGGGCTAACTTTACTGTTGTCTTATTTTGTAACTCAAAAAAGTGAATTTTTTCCAAAAAAATTGTGCTTGAAAGACCGCTGCGCAAATACCGTGTGACAAAAAGTATTACAACGATCGCCATTTTATTCTCTAGGGTGTTTGAAAAATATATATGTATATATATAATATTTGGGGGTTCTAAGTAATTTTCTAGAGCTTGTAACCAACAAATGTAAAAAAGGGGCCCGGTTGGTAAGTGGATATATACTACAGACCAGAATTACTGCTATCTGGGCCAACATAGTATGTGCCTGCTAAAAACCACAGGGGGTGTTATTGATTTGGCATGGGTACACATTGAATGCCTTCAGCTGCTATTGGGTGCTTTTGCTGGGTTTTAATGTGTCCCTGCTCCGTTAAGGAGGGGTGAGCTTCCTCCAGTCATGCCTGCCCCTCAATTTATCCACTGCTGTATATGTTCCAACTTGGAGACTTTGAAATTATAGAATTAGGACTGCACTATTCAGGGGAGCCTTGGCAAAGCAGTGAGGCTTCCACATATACAGTATATATTCATGCAAGTATACCCTGTTTTTTTGTTTCAATAGATTTTATTAAGTTTCTTACAGGAGTACAGGTTGTATAGCAGGAGCAGACGGTTTTGTAAATATATGTCAGAACAGTGAATGAACAAACAAACATAGGAGGGACCGAGATCCCACCATCTCAGCTCGCAGGGGACTGGGGGGAGGGACCCCCGCCACGGCCAGGCACCCCTCATGGGACCACACTGTGTCCGGGCCCGGGGGGAGCCCTCGTCCAGCCACCCCTTACACAATGACCACGTAGCTGCTCTGAGTTATCCTGTAGGTTAGAGATTCCCCCCATTGGAGGTGACAGTGTAACAAAACTAAAACTAATGGAATAGAAAACAACATAAAAAGCAACAATACGACTTGGGTGGCAGTCGGGCCCCCATATCCTGCCTTCTATATATTCATTTTAATTTATAGTCAAGATACCATTTAATCCAGGGTTGCCAGTTTTCCTGAGTAGATTCGGGATTGCCAAGTGAGGATGCGAATGAACATTCATAGGTTTGGTGTGTATGGATCGTTTGTATAACTTCTCTTAGTGTCGGAGGCTGTTCTTGTTTCCAATGTCTCATTATGACTAATCTGGTGGCTAGTAGTATGTGGGAGATTGGGATCCTATAGGAGTGATGAAGTTTAGGCAGATCCAGGGATAGTATTGCCATCCCCGGTGATAACTCCTCTTTTGAATCTGTTATGTCTATGATAATGTGGTTAATCTGAGACCACAGTGGGCGAATTTTAGGGCAAGTCCATAATAAGTGGAACAATGTACCCGTCACTCCACAACCTCTCCATAGTATCTGTATTGTCTAAGTTTTCTCCTCAATAG